>PYUH01000205.1:41402-103549 GCA_016808085.1 Suaeda aralocaspica
TACTTTAGACGTATGGACAAAATTTTCGAGGACAAAAGTATCGATGACCAAAATGAGCAATGAGGCAGGATATTTCACAATAATCATGTATGTGTTTTGCAAATTTGATTAAGCATTTGAGCCTATGGAAAATTGAGTAAACATATTTCTGAAGGAAACAATGTAAACATAGCTTAGTCCTTTTTCACCGTTTCTTATCTCATGCTTAGTCCTTAGGAGTAAACATAGCTTAGTCCTTTTTTTCACCGTTTCTTATCTCATGCTTCAAAACAATATAAACCAATGCTTTAAGCACTAGGAGACTTAGGAGCATTGCCTCGGTCTATATAACTAGTTAATAGTTAATTTTTTTTATTATTAGAAAAATCATCACTGATGTAACAACTGCTAATTCGGGATTACTGATCAAATGAATGGCAAAAGCCTGGATAAATCATTAGCGCAAAAATATGTCTAGTAGTCACTTTCGCTACATAAAACTGCTCAACTGAACATAAGATGAAACTGAGCAAACTAAATAAGTAGACTGAGCCGCTGTCTTGCCAAACTAAGGAGAATTTTGTGCTGTTTATGCAGTGTCCCAATTATTATCCTAATGGAATCCTCCTTCAGCGTCTTTCTGACCTGGGATCTCACCTCTGTCTCTCCCACTACTGACACAATCCCTTTTCCCTCTATCCTTACCCAACTGATATACTGTTGTACGGACTACAATTATTTTCGTCTGAAATTGAGTGCTGTCTACAGTATACCTTAATTTTGATACATAAACGGATACAAAGTTTATCATAAAAATGATCAAAATACGATTTGTTTGTTTTGAGCTCACTCCATGTAGTTAGTTCAATACTGCACTACAACAACGCATGTTAAAGTTCATTTATTGTTTACAGTAGCTAGAGGCACCCAGTCTACAATGAATTCAATTGTCGGTATTTGGAATATGAAATACTACTATGAATCATACTATAGAACTCTCATCAATTCTAGGTTTGTAACATGAAGCCATGGTCCGTGTGGTCTACCTGTTTCCGGCATTTCTATTTACTACTGCAGTGCTGCATAACTTCTCTACTACAGGAGGAAAACTTCCTTTTGCAATGCATATAAATGCACTCTCGTCTATTAAGCATTGCCAACTTTAAAATCATTTTACCAATCAATTGACTAAAGTTTGGGTGTGATATTTTGAGCTTCTTAATCCAAAACCACAAAAACAAACTTCACAAGTGCTGTAACCTTGGTGAAAGGAGGAGTATTGCAAAGAAACAATGGACAGTAGCAACAACAATAAAGACAAACAGAACACACGACTGAAACAAAACACACGACTGAACCAGAACCAGAACAGCAAAACACACGACTGAGACAAACAGCAAAAGACACACGAGTTATAATTCAGCAAAAACAGCAATTGAAGCAAAACAGCAATTATATAAACAAAAACCCTAATCACAAATTATAATTCAACCAAGATCTAAACACACGAGTTATTAATTTGGGAAGTAGCAAAACAGCAATTCGTCAAAAGAATAATTAAAAATAATTGAAAAAAGAATACCTGCGAAATTGAAGAAGTTGAGAGTGATGAAATGGAGCGACTGAGAACAGAGAACACTTCGACGGAAAACAGAGAAATTGAAGCGACTGAGATGATGAAATGAAGAAGAAGAAGAAGAAGTTGAGAGTGAGAGTGTTGAGAGTGTTGAGAGGGAGTTGAGAGGGAGTTGTGAGGGAGTAAGGTGTGACGAATTGAAGAAGAAGGAGTTAGGGTTTTCTTTTTTTTTTGTTTTGCGCGACAAAATGAGTAAAAAAGAGCATAATTAATTCTGTCGGGATTTTGCGACGGAATTACCGACGGACTAATTTCCGTCGCAAAATTCCGACGGAAAAATCCGTCGCTAAATTTAGTGTTCCGTCACAAACTCATTAAATTTTGTAAGTAGTTTCGTAGGAAATTTCCGACAGAAAAATCCGTCGCAAAAGTAATAATTCCGTCGCAAATTACCTATTTTGCGACGGATTAAAATTCCGTCGCAAAAATTCCCTCGCTAAAAACCTGTTTTCTTGTAGTGAATATGGTTGATAGATAGTGTTCTCATTTATTGCCTCATCGAACACATTCTTGTCAACCTCCTTGCTATGGTGTTAGGTCCTATGATCTGCTGTGTAGAGAAAGCTAATCATGCTTTGCCCTATGGAGGCCGGCTGACCTTAGTATGGGCACTAGAAGATACCTATGGTGGGAGATTATGGAACCATGTCTGATCTCACCAATCAGATAATAGGTTAAAAGGGCATGACATATGTAGGTGGTGTGTTAATTTCCAAGACGTCATCAAGAAGCTTCCACATCTCTATAAATTTCCAAGTTTTAATTGGAATGTGCTTCATGGGTATTAAGAGAAGCATAATTACTCATCACCTTATAAAGCGTAGAGTTCATTTAATTCAGCGACGGTAATGGAGAAGATGCTGTAGTGAAACCATCTCTATGGTCATTGGCAACAACTACAACAACAAAGTATCACGCATTATAGTGGTTTTCAATAGGGAAATCATAAAAATCTAAACAAAACGCAACAGTCTTACCCACCAGAGTTCATCCGACGTGTTTTACATGCATACAGATTGACATTGTAGTTCCTTTAGACGACTTATCGTGAATCTCCTCAACCTAGTATGTGTTTTCAACGTAACACACGTCTACAGCTCAGAGTCAATGATGTGTTTCAGCTTTTTCATTGCGAGTGTTGATCCAGGTTGAGGTGGTGTGACGTTCTTGCTTCTATAGGATGGCGCTCTCCTTATGCAGTACTGCAAACCATGTAAAAGATCTAAAAACAAAATAAATATGCATCACTGACTACAAAAATGTTTAAGGTACTTACACCAAGCTTTCTGTAGTCACCCGTACATTGTTTGTCCCCCTTTTTAAACGCATTAATTTCTTGGATTGTCCAAGCCTTCATTCGTAGATATACACCCCAACCGAGTGGCAACCTCTTCAACTAATCCAGGTAAAATACCTAAGGCCATAAAGATAACATACGTTGAAGTTCCCTGCACTAGTTTAATTCGTTATCTACATCTTCGTAAATGACTTCGTCAATTATCAGTAGCAAATCCATACCACTAAAAATGTTGTACACCCTCTGCAACCCTTCGCAAGCCGTCATTGTAAAAATCCTTTGCAAAACTAGTTAAGGCAACAAATAGCCTTTCCAATACAAAAGAGAACCAGTCATACTCCCCTACCTCCTTCGCAATAGTGAGGGTAGGTAGAGTGGTAGTAAACTCACGGGGAACCTGGGATAAGTGGTAGGTGACAGCAGATCAGCCAAGATCATCATCAAAAAGGTTAAAATAAAATTTTTTGTGTCCTTGGCCACTGCTTCCACAACCACTACCATCGTGCGCTTCATAATTCCATTTGTACCACCTTTAGTAGGTGGGTAGAACCTGCATTTAATGTTGGATGTTTTGTCTGCCATTTCTTCTCCAACTGACTTCGTCGGAACTTTTTCTTGCCCATTGGTATCCCCAAAATACAATGCACCTGAGTTTTTGAAAGCAAGAAGACTTTTCCATCCACCAACACAAACGACTTTTAGACACATATACTCTTGTGGCCAGCCAATAGCTAGTTTCCTAGGAAACATATCAGCCAAATGGATGAGGCATACAAACACCATTTCATGAACCCATTTTCTCTTTTTGATTGTGATGTAGTGTTTATTTGTCTTTATTTTCCATAGTTTTCCTTAGTTTAGTTACTTTTTCGTTCTTTTTCCTTAGTTTTCCCTATTTTTCCTATAGTTTTTAGTTAACCCAGTCCCTTGCATGTTTTGTCATATTTTGCTCTGTTTTGTGTTGTTTTGTGTATTGTCTCATTCTTGTAGGTTTCTCCATTTTGGTATGGAAACCAAGGGAAAATATAGTGAAGCTACACAGATTATTTAGCGTTGGTTCGGGTCGAATATTGTTTATTTTGAATCCATTTGGTCTAGTCGACGTGTTACCATGCTTGATGGTCCATAATATCGCAAGCTTGACTCACGATATCATAAACCATATCTTAGCGACTTAGCTCAAACAAACAAGCACCAACCTTCATAATGAGCACAAGGAAAGAGTTAAATATTGGAACTTCCCTTTTATTTCACCCAAATCGAGGTTTGTTTTTACTCATTTCTTGCTCTTCGGGAAAATACCGTCCCGAAAAGCATTTGATGTGCCTTCAAACCTCATAAGTCATTTGGACAAGTCATTTTTGACCCTATATGATGATATCATAAAGCTCTCTTGGCTTGATGAGGCCTATATAATGTTTTAGGCATTAAAAACTTAAATTTTTGTAAATATTGCTGCTAAAACTGCTTCAGTTTAGAGGTCTAACAGACCTAGCAGGCGCTAGGCCAGATAGACTTTTTCCCCAATGCTTCTTTCTCAATTTGTACATAAAATTAAAATTAGGGGGGTAGTGCCCGCTCCTGCAGTGGTGCGCCCGCTAGGGGTAGCGCCCGCTGCCCTTCTGCAGCGCCCGCTAGGAGTGTCTTTTAGGCAGATTACTTCAGTAAAATTCAATTTCTTTTATCTCATTTCTCATTTTACAAAACACGAAGCCCTTTCTCTCACCAACCCCCTTCCTTTCTCGTCTTTTCCTATCAATCTCCATCATCTAAACATCTCAAATCTTCAAAATTTCCCATCACTAATTTATCTAAACTTCACAAGCAACAATTCTAAATAATTTGACAAACCATAATGGAAATTTGCACTCATCTTCAAGAACTCCAACAAAATACAAATTGGGAAAAGTTTGGGTTTCACTCAAAGTTCGAATTTGCTACCTTAAAGTTCGTTCTTGGTGTTTATAGAGTGTTTTCACACTCTATTGGGTATCATTTCAATAACCCTAACTATTTTTCAATTATTATTAATCATGATAAGTTTTTGTGTTCTTGTTTGCCTTTCATAGTTCCATGGGCTAGTTTAAAAGCTTCTTTTCATTATTCTTTTACATTAAGTTTGCTTATTAACTTTTCCTTTGTTATTCATTGAAATCATGTTCGTAAAATTGTGGTTTTGTTGAAATGTTTAGCCTTCTTCTTTCTCCTCCATAAGCACCGGGACGTTGCTTCGTTCTAGCTTGGGGGAGGAAGTGATTTAATTATTGATATATTTGAAAGCTTGGGTCATAAATTGATAATGTGTATGGTGAATTCATTGTAGTATTGGTGATTATTTCATAATTGTCAATACATAACCACGAGATGATGTTTTTTTGATATGTTTTTAATGATGAGGATTTTTCCCCTCTTTCCCTCAAAATCCAAATTCTTTCCTCCCTTTCTTCTCCCTAAAATCCAAATGCATTTAGTAGGTAGAGCATGTAGTCTTGTTTTCGTAGTTTATTTTCTTTTATTATTTTTCCTTAGTTTATTTTTAGAGCACTTAATTTATTTACCGCATGCATTCAAAGTGAAAAATCCAATTTTTTTTTCTTTTTAGGTCTTTTTAGTTACTTTTAGGATTATATCCCTATGATGTAAAAAGAGACTATTAGCTTAGATTTTCCCTTTCTCATAAGCTTCGAATGTTAAAACACTTTAGAAAGGTAGTTCTCAAGCTTTGCATAGTTTAGTAATAAACCATGTTAGATAATTGTTTGAACTTGTGTAGTGAATATCGGTTTCTTCACTCCTTTACTTTATCAAACGCCGAATGAACAATCATTTTTCAACCTTGTCTTGGTTACTTGTTCTTGGTTAATCATCATTGTATTGGGGTATCATTGGAGTAAAGCTTCAAGGTTCTTTAAATTACAATTATTCAAGCCTCATAGTACAATTCTCAATTCATCTTCAATTCCCATTTCAATTATAATTCTTGTAGCTATTTTCTTACTTGAAGTTTTATTTATTAAAGCTTTTATCAAGTTAAACGTGTCCTTGTCTTATTGCTTTCATTATTTCAAGTTCTTAAGCTTTCTTTATCAAGTTTAACTTGCCCTTGTTCTTTTGCTTATATTAATTCAAGTTCATAAGTTTTCTTCTCAAGTTAATCTTGTCCTTGCACTATTGCTTTATGTCTTACATACTCTGAAGATTAAACTTAGTCCTTGTCTTCATTTTTCTCTATTGCTTTTGTACTTTGATTAAATCACTTGCATAACTTATTTCTTTGTAATAATATTGATAATCAAACAAACTCTTTCCCTTTTTGTAACTTTTGTTTAGTTTAGTTTATAATCCATTGTCATAACTTATTTCTTTGTTATAATATTTAATCATGAATAAAAATATGTGTTTAAATAGTAAAATGTGTAGTGAGTAGTTTTTAGTGCTAAGGTGTGGGTGAAACCCTCACCTCCTACATGTTTTAGTGTTTCTTGCAAGTGTCTTAGCTTGGGGGCGACTAGTGTTGGATTAAGGGGTGCTTGTTCACATTTCTATGATTAGCTACCAAAGATGTTGTGATGTGAATTTTGTTATAGACAAACGCCACTCACACAAAGGAAACTTAGACTTCAAATTTGATAAAGCCACGCACCACCAACCTGAACTTCTAAGGCGAATAATTAGTAGAATTTGATTAAAGCAAAGCACCCTCAAATCCTAAAACTATCCTCACGTGAGATAAAGTACAAAGCACCACTCACTTGATCGAATTTCTCACAAGAAACTCTCAAAATTTTGTTTTCTTCGTGAAACAATAAAAACCGGAAAACAAAGTGTTTTTCAATCAAGCTAATCTGAATTTTATTGATGTATTTTACATCCTATTTATAGCTAAACATGTCACACAATATTTCAGAATCCTAAACATATCCTAACTACCTTAGATATATGGTATAACAAACTAAGATTAGGATAACAAGAAAATCTTATCAAAACCGGATACAATATTTGCACCATATATTTTGTAATCTGATTTCTAGTCTAAATCTTAGATATTTTGAAAATCAAATCTAGACACCATATTTTCGAATAACAAACTAAAGTTGACTAAATCAAACAACATGAAAAACCCGCGTTGACAACGTTGCCCACAACTAAAAAAATCTTTCAAAAATCCCGCTATATGACTTGCGTTGATTCTCGTTGATTTTTGTTGGACTTGCGATTTCAAGAACTTCAAGAAACTCTTCAAGATTCAATCTTTATTTCAAGAAACCTCCATTTTTGTGTTTCTCATGCTTGATTCCATCAACCTTGACTCATAAACTAATCAAGAAAATAACAAAACACCATATGGTAAAACCCTATCAAATGACGTGGGAAGAAAACCCATATAGCTCAACACTTCTAAACTACTAACTATACTTGCTTTACATTTACGTGAATAAGCTTGTGCATGTCACCATGCACACGTAGAAATCCACCCTAGCCAACCCAAGAAGCCTTGTGTCTCCATAAGCCACTAACTCCCCCAAGGTTGCTTCTTGTTTTCCACCTTCAATCAAACCCAAACCCTCGAAGTTTTGCTCATTGATATGCGTATCATCCTCCTCTTCTTCAAAAGAGTTTGTCCTCAAACCTCGAAGTTGGTCATCAGGAACATAAGGAGCTAAATCACCAATGTTGAAAGTAGCATGGACTCCATATTCTCCTGGTAATTCCAATTTATAAGCATTATCCCCCACTTTACTTATGATCTTGAACGGTCCATCACAACGAGGCATAAGTTTATTCTTCCTTTGATTTGGAAATCTTTCCTTCCTCAAGTGTAACCAAACCAAATCCCCTTCTTTGTAGACATGTTGTGATTTATGTTTGTTTGCTCGTGCCTTGTAAATATCATTAACCTTCTCAATTCGAGCCCTTACTTCTGCATGAAGTTTTTGCATATACTCAACCTTAGTCTTGGCATCTTTGTGTACCAACTCCCCTTTAGGAATACTTACAAAATCAATTGGTAACTTAGGATTAACTCCATAGACAATCTCGAAAGGTGAGTGCTTAGTAGCATAAGTAGGTGACCTATTATAAGCAAATTCAGCATGAGCAAGCTTCAAATCCCAATCTTTTTGTGTCTTACTAACCAAACCACGCAACAAAACCCCTAGTGTTCGATTAGTGACTTCTGTTTGGCCATCTGTTTGAGGATGATAAGATGTGCTAAACAAAAGTTTCGTGCCTATTAACCTCCAAAGTGACTTCCAAAAGTAGCTCATGAATTTTGTGTCTCTATCACTTACAATAGTCTTTGGAACCCCATGCAACCTTATGATGTCTTTAAAATATAAATCAGCCACATTCATAGCATCATCTGTCTTGTGACATGGTGTAAAATGAGCCATCTTTGAAAATCTATCAACCACTACCATAATTGCATCTTTTCCCCTTGCTGTCCTTGGTAACCCTACAATGAAATCCATAGAAACATCCTCCCAAGGTCCCTCTGGCACTGGCAATGGAGTATAAAAACCTTGATGAAAGGCTGCCTTTGCCTTTTGACAAGTAGCACATTGAGCAATTATGGCCTCAACATCAACAATCATCTTTGGCCAATAAAAATGTTCTTGCAACATGGTTAGTGTCTTTGTAATGCCAAAATGTCCAGCAATACCTCCTCCATGAGCCTCCCTTACTAGCAACTCACGTATAGAACACTTAGGTATGCACAATAGATTACCTTTAAACAAAAACCCATCATGTAGCACATAGGAACTCATAGACCCCTTTGAAAGTTGCGCCATTATTGGTCCAAAATCACCATCTTGCTCGTAAAATTGTGTTATCAACTCTAACCCAAGCAACTTAAAGTTCAAAACACCAAGCAAAGTATACCTTCTTGACAAAGCATCAGCAACAACATTAGACTTCCCCGTTTTGTACTTTGAAGAGAAGTGAAAAGATTGCAAAAATTCAACCCATTTAGCATGTCTTGGATTCAATTTTTGTTGACCATTAATGTGCTTCAAAGCTTCATGATCAGAATGTAATATGAAGTGATTAGGCCTTAAATAATGACTCCAATGATCCAAAGCTCTAATAATGGCATAGAACTCCTTGTCATATGTAGAATAGTTCAGTTTAGCACCATTCAACTTCTCACTAAAGTAAGCAATTGGCCTCTTCCCTTGGACTAGAACAGCACCAATTCCAACCCCACT
Organism: Suaeda aralocaspica; assembly: GCA_016808085.1. Taxonomy (NCBI): domain Eukaryota; kingdom Viridiplantae; phylum Streptophyta; class Magnoliopsida; order Caryophyllales; family Amaranthaceae; genus Suaeda; species Suaeda aralocaspica. Next base: position 50,524 of record PYUH01000205.1, read on the forward strand.
TGCATCCGTCTCTACTTCAAATGGTTTAGAGAAATCTGGTAAGGCTAGTATGGGTGTGTTACAAAGCAACTTCTTAATCAATTCAAAAGCTTCTTGTGCCCCCTTAGTCCACTCAAACTTAGGCTTATCCTTCTTAATGCATTCGGTTATAGGAGCAACAACAGATGAAAAATTCTTCACAAACCTCCTATAGAACGAGGCTAACCCATGAAAAGCACGTACTTCAGTCACGTTTTTTGGTGTTGGCCATGATTTTATAGCTTCCACTTTAGATGGATCAACAGAAACCCCATCTTTGGACACAATATACCCCAAAAACGTCACACTTGGTACCATGAAATAACACTTTTCGAGCTTAGCATAGAGCTTTTGTTCTCGTAATGTCCCAAACACACTCCTTAGATGGCTTAGATGATCATTAACACTCTTGCTATACACCAAAATATCATCTAAATATACCACTACAAACTTACCAATGTATGGCTTTAAGACCTCATTCATCAACCTCATAAACGTACTAGGTGCATTAGTTAACCCAAAAGGCATGACTAACCATTCATAAAGCCCTAGCTTTGTTTTAAAACCTGTTTTCCATTCATCACCTTCCTTCATTCTAATCTGATGATATCCACTCCTTAAATCAATCTTTGAAAATAATTGAGAACCATGTAATTCATCTAGCAAATCATCCAATCTAGGTATAGGAAACCTATACTTGACGGTTATATTGTTAACTGCCCTTGAATCAATACACATTCTCCACGTCCCATCCTTCTTAGGTACTATTAATGTAGGCACAGCACATGGACTCATGCTCTCCCTCACGTATCCCCTCTCCATTAACTCCTCAATCTGCCTTTGTATCTCCTTTGTCTCCTCTGGATTACATCTATATGCAGGCTTGTTAGGAATTTGAGACCCAGGAATAAGATCAATTTGATGTTCAATCCCTCTTATTGGTGGTAATCCTGGTGGTAACTCATTAGGAAACACATCTGAAAACTCATTCAACATAGGTTGCAAAACCCTAGGAATTTCTGGGGCTTCGTCTTGCACCTCTTTGGCTAACAACATGTAAGACATAGAACTTGTTTTCAACTCCCTTTCTAACTCCTTTCCACCCACCAACAAAACACCTTTAGAATTACCCATGCTTGTCTTAGGTTTAGAAATCATCAAGGGTTTTAATGCATATGATTTTTCATTAGGGTTCTTACGCACAATATAAACATTTGTTCTCCCATTAAACTTCACAAAACGATCATATTGCCAAGGTCTACCCAATAATATGTGACAAGCATCCATAGGACAAACATCACAAAGTACTTGATCCTCAAATTTACCAATTTTAAACGCAATCAAGGCTTGTTTGTTTACCTTAACATCACTTGTGTTGCTAAGCCAATGTAGCTTGTATGGTTGAGGATGTATCTTTGTAGGAATTGCGAGCTTTTCCACCAACAACGTAGATACTACATTTGTGCAACTTCCAGTATCTATGATTACATCACAAAGCTTGCCTTGAACATTACACCTTGTGAGAAAAATTTTATCCCTTTGACTCTCCAAAGGTTGTGCACTTTGAGATTGTAATACCCTACGTAACACCAAGGATTGGCCTTGTGTTTCTGGTTGGACTTCCTCCGTGTCTTCCTCCATATTTTCATCATTGCCATACTCTTCCTCTCCCTCATCCCCATACATCTCCTCCTCTTCTTCAAGGCCTTCCCCATCTACCCAATTTCGAGTTGTTGTAACCCTAGCATGAGGACAATCTCTTTGAATGTGACCTTGCCCTTTACACTTGAAACACACAATGCGTGAATCACTACTTTGGGGCTTTGAAGATGAACTCTTATCCTTGATGAAAGGGGGTTTAGTAACCTTATCAAAGTTTGGTTTTTGAGGAAAAGTATCACGCTTTTCTTTAGAATCATAGGTTTTGAAGTATGTCTTTGTTTTGCGTGCAACTTGTTTCTCAACCCTTGCTGCCACTCTACAAACTTCATCAAAGGTCCAATAAGGTTGTAATTCGACCTTCTCCCTTATATTTTCATCTAGACCAGCCACAAAACGAGCCACTTTGTGGTCCTCCTTCTCTTCCAAATCACAAATCATGATCAATTTTTCAAACTCCACAATGTACTCATCAACCGTTTTTCTATCTTGTTTTAATGTATGCATCTTGATGAAATTGTTTTGTTCGAAATCTTGAGGAACAAAACGTTTCCTCATCTCCCTTTTCAATTTAGACCATGAAGATATTTTTGATCTACCTTCTTTCCTTCTCTTTCTTTGTAAACCCTCAAGCCATAAACTTGCATAGGAAGTGAGTTTTAATTCCGCCAATTTATAAGACTTATGATCATCATATTCTTTGTAACGAAAAATCCTCTCAACCCTACGAATCCAATCTAGAAATTTTTCAGGATCCATACCTCCATTAAATTCAGGAATTTCGAGTTTAAGATTTCGATCATCATCCCTCATCTTTCCCTTATGTTTGTGCCTTGATCTTGGTTCCTCATCGTCACTAGAACTTGATGAGTATCCCTTTTTTGGTTTACGTACACTCCTTACACTCTCTTGCTCACTTTCACTTGATGATGAGCCCTCCTCTTGTTTAGATTTGGTAGGAGTTTTCTTGGTAGAAGCCATAATGGTTAGGACTTCATCTAAACGAGCCTTTAACTCGTCAATCTCTCCTTGCATACGTAGCTCTTTTGCTTGAGCCAAGCTCAAACCCTTCGTGAATCCTTGTGGATTTTCGTCTCCACCTTCTTGAGCCATGATAATTGATATTGAACACTTGAGATTGAATGAATCTCTCAACGAAAGCACCAAAAGTTGATGTGAATTTTGTTATAGACAAACGCCACTCACACAAAGGAAACTTAGACTTCAAATTTGATAAAGCCACGCACCACAAATCTGAACTTCTAAGGCGAATAATTAGTAGAATTTGATTAAAGCAAAGCACCCTCAAATCCTAAGAACTATCCTCACGTGAGATAAAGCAAAAGCACCACTCACTCAATCGAATTTCTCACAAGAAACTCTCAAAAATTGTTTACTTCGTGAAACAAAAGAAAACCGGAAACACTTTGTGTTTAATCTCTCAAATCTGAATTTTATTGATGTATTTTACATCCTATTTATAGGCTAAACATATCACACAATATTTCAGAAATCTAAACATATCCTAACTACCTTAGATATATGGTATAACAAACTAAGATTAGGATAACAAGAAAATCCTAACAAAACCGGATACATATCTTTGCACCATATATTTTGTAATCTGATTTCTAGTCTAAATCTTAGATATTTTGCAAATCAAATCTAGCCACTATATATCCGAATAACAACCCTAGGTTGACCAAGTCAAACAACACAAAATTCCGCGTTGACAACGTTGCCCACAACTTCAAAAATCTTTCAAAAATCCCGCCATATGCATTGCGTTGATTCTCGTTGATTTTTGTTGGACTTCCGATTTCAAGAACTTCAAGAAACTCTTCAAGATTCAATCTTTATTTCAAGAAACCTCCATTTTTGTGTTTCTCATGCTTGATTCCATCAACCTTGACTCATAAACTAATCAAGAAAATAACAAAACACCATATGGTAAAACCCTATCAAATGACGTGGGAAGAAAACCCATATAGCTCAACACTTCTAAACTACTAACTATACTTGCTTTACATTTACGTGAATAAGCTTGTGCATGTCACCATGCACACGTAGAAATCCACCCTAGCCAACCCTAGGAGTCTTGTGTCTCCATAGGCCACTAACTCCCCCATGGTTGCATCCTGTTTTCCACCTTCAATCAAACCCAAACCCTCGAAGTTTTGCTCATTGATATGCGTATCATGTTGTACCTAGGTTCCTCAACGAAGGATCGAGAGATGAAGTTGAGTGACGACTCCCCTTGTTCGATTGATTCAAGTACCATGAGAATAGGTCCTTGGGTTAAGGGACGTTACTAGTCTTCGTGATTGTGCTTAGGAATCGTTTTTTGTTCACACCATGAGAATAGGTCGTGTTCATAGTTCCGCTCGTCATGCTACCTTGAGACAGTAGACATGGCTCTTAGAATGACTTCCCCAAGATGTTTTCCTTAGAATTGGCTTGTTGTAAGATTCACATCTTCATAGTGGTTATGAGTTGCGAATCCCATACCTTAGAATCTTTTAGTTTTGCTAGTCTTGTGTTAATATTAGTGACAGTAACGATTATCCAATCATTGGAATTTCTGACTTAGCTTAATCAACACTTGAGCTTCTTACTGTCTACCTTTGCTCTCATGGGATTCGATCCTTACTTGCCCTAGCTAGTAGCCTAGTGAGCCTTGTATGGTTTATCTTTGGTAGCCACTTCGACAGGCTATCAGGTTGACATAGCCTGAATTATTAAGCTAATTGGTTCCAACCTACGGTAAACATTTAGGTTCTGCATTACACAAGAACTATCATAATTAATACATACAGGAACACATGAGTGGTGTACATAATAAGGTACCAAACATAGTCACCAATTATAACACACCGCATTTTTTCTATATGTCGTCTCTCCATGGCCAAACCATCACTTTTTAACCTCCTGCAACACTTAAATTGTCATCTTACATGTTAGTCACCACAATTTCACAAATTTAATACGAAGAAATACCCGCAATAATTGTAGCCAAAATGATACCAATTACATATATAATTCCCAATGATATAGTGGATTAACCCATTACTCATTACCAATTTTACAATAGAAGATTAAATAAGAATCATACACCAACGCCAAAGACATTAGATCCACATACAGAGGGCGAAGTCTTAAAAACTACCATGACTTAAAAGGAAATACTCAAAACTACAAATACCTGGTACCACATGGGATCCACAAATTTCTTGATACAACATGATGGGTTGCATCGCGAACCACCTAATCCAGCATTCACAACTAGAAAATGACGACGTAGTAAATAATTAATCACCTTAACCAAAAGGGGACACCGAGTGGAAAACAACCACAAAAACCAATGGACAACAAATGCATAAAGAACGAAAAAAATTCTTTCAACAAACAACACCTACTCTTTGTCCATCGACGACAATAATGACAGTCACTTAATTACCTTTCACTCCAGTAATAAGATTTTAAATTTTACAAGGGATTAGGTTTAGCAAGTGTTGTGAAGATATTTGTGAATGATAAAACAGAAAATGGAATAGTGGTGGGTAACCATGTTTATAGACTACAAAATTCAAATTCAAATTTCGGAAATATTGTCAGAACACACCTTTTGTTATCAATTTTTTGCGAAAACACATCTTTTAAAATTTTTTTTTGCGAAAACATACCTTAAATAAAATTCGTTTTTAGACATTGACCCATATTTTTCGGCGTTGACTAAGCTTACTTTTTCTAATGACACCCTAAATTTTATTTTTGCACTCATGTTTATATTTTAACAACACTATCCTTCATTTTCAAAGTAGCAATTTTTCCACACCTAAAATTTAAACTTTCCAACTCTCTTAGTTTTTTCATTGAATTGTGGGTTGGTTGATTAGTTTTCTACATTCATCAAGTAAGTTCACATTACTTACCCTCTCAATAATTTTCTTTTCTTTTCTTTTGTTTTCTTTTCTTTAATTGCTCATCACTGGTTTGTTCGTTTGTTCTCGTCACTAATTTTGTTTTCAATTTTTTTTCGTTTGTTCTCATCACTAATTTTGTCTAATAAATTAGGGTTTGCAAAAGCTGCAAAGTAAAATAAGGATTACAATGATTAGGGTAAATAAGCCCTTCTCGATTCCGACTATGATGAAAGCCAATAAAAAACTAGAAATTTATTAGACACAATTTTCCAATATTTGTCTCAAAAATAAATAAGATTTTTATATTCGTCTTTATATTACGACGTGACTTTATAAGTTTTATTATTTTTATTTTTTTTGATAAGTTTTTTTGTTGATTATCTAGTACGTGCATCACTTCCTATATAATATCGAACTCAAAACATCTAATATGTCGTCATATATTCTTAATTTTTAGCTAATTTCTCTTATCCCTATTGCCTTTTATATTTGTATAAAATGTACATAAAAAGCTTTATACATTCCATTACATTTAAACAAGGCAATAGGCCTTATACCACATTGGGGTTTTTTTTTGTTGTACTTCTCAACTCGTGTTACTTTACATTGTTACATATTAAAAATTGTTACCACAGATGTGTTACATATCAAATAGTGCTATGTTAAAGTGTTACCTATTAATAAATGTTACAGCAGAACTGTAACAAAAAAAAAGTGTTAAATCAAAGTGTTACCTGATGCGGGCTATCGTACACCTCTCAAAAATAAACCAAACAACACTAACTAATATAGCTAAGGAAGTAGGGATCGAATTTGCAGGGAAACAACGAAACACTACTAGTACTAATTAAAAAGTTTGAACTGTAAAAAGGGTCTTGGTTATCATTAACTATTAACTAAAAAACTAATAACAAAATTAAATTAAGAATTAAAATTGATTAAAACCTAGGGCAATGGGTTCACCATGAACAATTAACAACTTCATAAAACATAAACCAATCAATTCCACAAAATTCATTAAATTAGGGCTCACTAATTCTCTCGAACATAGACTCCCGCCCTCAAAACTCCTCTACCGACTCTCGCTCGCATAGACTCGTTTTTGCTATTATTTAGTGGCCTTACTGTGGTAATCTTACCTCTCTGCCTCAATTTGGACAGTTACCAAACTTACAAATAAATCTACTAATAAGTGTATTTTATTCAAGTGATTTACCCCCCCTTTTCTAGTTTATTTTGACTCTAACCTAGGCTCTTCGGAGCTATTTTGGCTAATATTTGGTTGTATGGAGTTGTTTGTGCTTTTAGTGACATTTTTCAGGTGTTTTTGCATTGATTATGAGGCAATTATATGAGATACAGCTAGATATGAGGAGCCATGTGTTAGTATTGAAGTATTAAGGGAGCTATGATAAAGCCTGGAGTAGCTAGAAGACGAGCTTTTTGGAGTTTAGTAAAGAAATCATTTCGCTCAGGAAGTCGAGCGGATTGCTTCCAAGGCCAAGACTGTTCGTTTCGTGCGCCCGATCGAGCAGTGTTCGCCCGGTTGGTGGGCGGTTCGTCCGGGAGGCCGTTTTCTCCTTTTTAGCTCGGGTTTTGTACTTTTTGTATAAATAACTATTGTTTTAGGCCTCACACAAATTACATGAGACTACAATTTATTTTCCTAGGGTTTTCATTCGGTTTTGTCTCTAGAAATTACTTTTGTTCAAACTCAATCATTTATTCAATAAAATCTCAGTGGATCGCGCCCAATCTGGTGGATTTCGCTCGGGCAGTCAGGCGGATTGTTTCCAAGGCCAAGATTGTTCGTTTCGTGCGCTCGATCGGTTAGTGTTCGCCCGGTTGGTAGGGCGGTTCGTCCGGGAGGCCGTTTTCTCCTTTTTAGCTCGGGTTTTGTACTTTTTGTATAAATAACTATTGTTTTAGGCCTCACACAAATTACAAGAGACTACAATTTATTTTCCTAGGGTTTTCATTCAGTTTTGTCTCTAGAAATTACTTTTGTTCAAACTCAATCATTTATTCAATAAAATCTCAGTGGATCGCGCCCAATCTGGTGGATTTCGCTCGGGCAGTCAGGCGGATTGTTTCCAAGGCCAAGATTGTTCGTTTCGTGCGCTCGATCGGTTAGTGTTCGCCCGGTTGGTAGGGCGGTTCGTCCGGGAGGCCGTTTTCTCCTTTTTAGCTCGGGTTTTGTACTTTTTGTATAAATAACTATTGTTTTAGGCCTCACACAAATTACAAGAGACAACAATTTATTTTCCTAGGGTTTTCATTCAGTTTTCTCTCTAGAAATTACTTTTTCTCAAACTCAATGATTCATTCAATACAATCTCAATTTCAAGTTCTATTTTAATTCTTTTCATTGTTTTTATTAGTCTTTTCATGTTTATGATTTATAGTTATTTGATTTAGTTTATTTCTAAGATCTTGTTTATGCCATAGTTTATCTCTTTTATTTATTTTGTTCATGTTAATTAGTTTTTTTTGTTTTAATCATGTCTCTAGTTTTAATTCTTAATGTTATGTTATTTTCCTTACTTTAATCATGCTTGAGTAGTTTCCTTTCTAGGACTAGGGGATCTATGGATCATTTCTAATGATTTGTTTCATGCTTGTTTAGTATAATTGTTGATGTTAATGAATTCCTATTGTCGAGTTTTGTTGCTTTCAATTAAATTGGGGCAGGTTTAATTGTTAGTTAGATATTGTCGAAATCGATGCCGAGAGGTAAGATTACCACAATTACATCACAGGGATAATAGGCAAAACGAGTTTAAGTGAGCGAGAGCCATTAGAGGAGTTTTCAAGCAGACTAGATTCGAGAGAATTAGTGAGCCTTAGTTCAGGAAGTCAACAGTTTGTTAATTAATCATTATACAATTCATTGGTTGAGCTATGGTGACCCGAAGTCCTAGGTTTGTTATTGTTGTATTTTCTTGTGTTTTATTTCTTCTCTAGTAGTCATTAGTTCAGTAGTCAAATCCAAATTCAAAGTCCCCTTAAGGCAGAATAGCTTTTTGGAGTTGGTAGAATTTCTTTGCCTCCATGTGGCTTCAATCCCTGCTACCATGTCTACATTAGCTAGAGTTGTAGGTTATTTTTTATAGGTTTACGACTTTCCCTCATCAAATTTTGACGCCGTTTCCGGGGAGGCAATTGTTTATTTTCTACTAATCGAGTTATTTTGTCTAATTTTATTTTTTTTATTTCGCCTCAAGGAGGTAATTGTTCTTTGAGACAATTCTTGCGGTTATCTGTAGTTTCAATTTTTGTGCAGGTACTAGGTTTGCATGCCGGTTTAGATTGATCCTGAACCAGAACGGCCATTGCATAAGCGGAGTCGTAGGAGGAAGTGGAGATTGCGGAGAGTTATTCTTTCTAAAAGGATACTATCGAATTTGTCATAACTCTTTGCTGCTTTGAACATTTCTAATAATTCTGATAGGGATGAGATGGCAGAATCACAATTTAATGAAAACAACATACCACAGAATGATGCACGGCTGCCGCCTCCGCTGCCGCCACAAGCACAATCATTGAAGGATTATTCCCAACCCAGTGCTGCAACAGTTTGAGGTGGTTATCGGTTCCCTAATACTGAGGCTCTAAGTTTTTAACTGAAGCTAGCTCTGGTGAACATGGTGGAAAGGAATCGGTTTCCAGGAACATTAATGGAGGATCAGATGCTATATTTGAATAATTTCCTCTAGTATTGTAGTATGATCAAGCAAGCTGGGGTCTCTCAGGAATACATTAGAAAGATGATGTTTTCCGTTTTCATTGAAAGGCAAGGCTTGCGCTTGGTTGAACAGTATTAATATGGACAATAATAATAGTTGGGAAGAGTTGGCCCTTACATTTCAAAGGAAGTATTACCCTCCAAAGCGAACTGCAACCCTTCTTATTAAGATCACAAATTTTAAGCAGGAGTCAGATGAGACATTGTATGAAGCATGGGAGAGGTTCAAGGATCTACCGAGATTGTGCCCACATCAAGGTCATGAGAAGTGGTTCCTGGTCTAGTCATTCTATAACGGGATTTAGGGAATGAGAGTCGTACATTGCTTAATACAGCTGCTAGCATTCGATTCATGAATCAGGAAGTTAATGTTGCATATGAGTTGATTAAAGAGATTGCTACTCATAATTCACTGTTCGGCAATCCCAGTGGATATTCAAAGAAAGGTGGAAAGAATGTAGTTGATGATAAATACGAAAGTTTAGCTTCACAGATCAATGCTATAAGTCAAAAGCTCGACAAGATTAGTGCTAAATCTTCCCCACCATCATCTGTAGCTGCGATGGTTGCACTCTTGGGATGTACTGAGCCTTTCTGCGACTCTTGTGGTTCTTTCGGTCACCATTCACAATCATGTCATAGTTCTATATAGCAAGTGTGTGCCTTCCAAGCCTACAAGAACAATACGTTCTCTAACACATACAATCTAGGTTGGAAGGATCATCCATACTTTTCCTACAAGAACAACAACAATGTGCAGAATCCACAGTAATTTATACCACCTCAGCAGGCTTATCAAAAGGTGCCACGATTTGCACCACCACAACCACCAGGTTTCAGTAGACCACCATTGCCAGCACCACCAACTCAACCTAGCAATGACATTTCAGAGTTGAAGAATATGATGTTGTAGATGATGAAGAATATGGAGGCAATAATCCAGGCTCACAATAAGCAACTAGAGACCTAGCTGGCTCGGATTGCACAGTCTACAGCTCAGCGGAAGCAGGGTCAACTACCTTCTCAACCAAATCCACCAGCTCAAAAGGATCATGTCAATTCCATCACTACAAGAAGAGGGACCTACTATGAAGGTCGTAAGATGCCCACTGAAGATGCTGATTCAAAGATGGGAGTACAGATTGGTAAGACCAGAAATGTGGTGATTGAAGAGATTGCGGAGCAAACAACTTCGAAGGAGAAAGATAACATGGAGAAGAGAGCTCTGGTAGCTGACAAGCCTGTTGATACGTTGACACCTCCGAAGGTGGCATTACCCTTCCCGCATAGGGTAGATAGGAGTAAGAATGACAATCACTTTCGTAAGTTTCTCAATATTGTTGAAAATTTACAGGTTACTGTGCCTTTTACTGACTTGATTACGCATTTACCTACATATACTAAATTTTTGAAAGACATATTGAGCAGGAAGCGTGAATCGAGTTCAGTGGAGACTGTTTCTTTAACCGAAGAATGTAGTGCTATTTTGCTGAATAATACTCCACCTAAACTCTAGGATCCTGAAAGTTTTTTGATACCCTGTATTATTGGTCCACTTTTTATTGATAAAGTTGTATGCGATTTAGGAGCCAGTGTTATGTCGTTGTCTATTTGCAGGAAATTAGATATGAATTCTTTGAAGTTTACTAACATTACCTTGCAGCTAGCGAACAAAACTAGGAAATACCCAAAAGGTATTTTGGAGGACGTCCCGGTAAGAGTTGGGATGTTTTTCATTCTCATTAATTTTTTAGTGTTAGATATGGAGGAGGATGCACACATCCCTATTATTCTTGGTAGGCCATTTTTAAACACTGCAGGAGCTGTTATTGATGTAAAAAATGGAAGTTTGAATCTTTATGTAGGTGTGGACAAGGTTACTTTAAACCTTGATAGTGCACTGAAAAGCCCCATGTTGGAGCAACCCTGCTATAGAATTGATATTATTCAAGAAATAGTTTGTGATGACTTGCCTCGATCCCTTAAAAAGGATCTCCTGGAGGCCGTTTTGTGTTTCGATGTGGTTTCAGCTGAAGGCAATATGAAATTAGATGAGCTGATTCAAGATCTTTCAGGAATGGTGATGTGAATTTTGTTATAGACAAACGCCACTCACACAAAGAAACTTAGACTTCAAATTTGATAAAGCTACGCACCACAAATCTGAACTTCTAAGGCGAATAATTAGTAGAATTTGATTAAAGCAAAGCACCCTCAAATCCTAAGAACTATCCTCACGTGAGATAAAGCAAAGCACCACTCACTCAATTCGAATTTCTCACAAGAAACTCTCAAAAATTGTTTACTTCGTGAAACAAAAGAAAACCGGAAACACTTTGTGTTTTATCTCTCAAATCTGAATTTTATTGATGTATTTTACATCCTATTTATAGGCTAAACATATCACACAATATTTCAGAAATCTAAACATATCCTAACTACCTTAGATATATGGTATAACAAACTAAGATTAGGATAACAAGAAAATCCTAACAAAACCGGATACATATCTTTGCACCATATATTTTGTAATCTGATTTCTAGTCTAAATCTTAGATATTTTGCAAATCAAATCTAACCACCATATATCCGAATAACAACCTTAGGTTGACAAAGTCAAACAACACAAAATCCCGCGTTGACAACGTTGCCCAAAACTTCAAAAATCTTCCAAAAATCCCGCCATATGCATTGCTTGATTTCTCGTTGATTTTTGTTGGACTTGCGATTTCAAGAACTTCAAGAAACTCTTCAAGATTCAATCTTTATTTCAAGAAACCTCCATTTTTGTGTTTCTCATGCTTGATTCCATCAACCTTGACTCATAAACTAATCAAGAAAATAACAAAACACCATATGGTAAAACCCTATCAAATGACGTGGGAAGAAAACCCATATAGCTCAACACTTCTAAACTACTAACTATACTTGCTTTACATTTACGTGAATAAGCTTGTGCATGTCACCATGCACACGTAGAAATCCACCCTAGCCAACCCAAGAAGCCTTGTGTCTCCATAAGCCACTAACTCCCCCAAGGTTGCTTCTTGTTTTCCACCTTCAATCAAACCCAAACCCTCGAAGTTTTGCTCATTGATATGCGTATCATCCTCCTCTTCTTCAAAAGAGTTTGTCCTCAAACCTCGAAGTTGGTCATCAGGAACATAAGGAGCTAAATCACCAATGTTGAAAGTAGCATGGACTCCATATTCTCCTGGTAATTCCAATTTATAAGCATTATCCCCCACTTTACTTATGATCTTGAACGGTCCATCACAACGAGGCATAAGTTTATTCTTCCTTTGATTTGGAAATCTTTCCTTCCTCAAGTGTAACCAAACCAAATCCCCTTCTTTGTAGACATGTTGTGATTTATGTTTGTTTGCTCGTGCCTTGTAAATATCATTAACCTTCTCAATTCGAGCCCTTACTTCTGCATGAAGTTTTTGCATGTACTCAACCTTAGTCTTGGCATCTTTGTGTACCAACTCCCCTTTAGGAATACTTACAAAATCAATTGGTAACTTAGGATTAACTCCATAGACAATCTCGAAAGGTGAGTGCTTAGTAGCATAAGTAGGTGACCTATTATAAGCAAATTCAGCATGAGCAAGCTTCAAATCCCAATCTTTTTGTGTCTTACTAACCAAACCACGCAACAAAACCCCTAGTGTTCGATTAGTGACTTCTGTTTGCCCATCTGTTTGAGGATGATAAGATGTGCTAAACAAAAGTTTCGTGCCTATTAACCTCCAAAGTGACTTCCAAAAGTAACTCATGAATTTTGTGTCTCTATCACTTACAATAGTCTTTGGAACCCCATGCAACCTTATGATGTCTTTAAAATATAAATCAGCCACATTCATAGCATCATCTGTCTTGTGACATGGTGTAAAATGAGCCATCTTTGAAAATCTATCAACCACTACCATAATAGCATCTTTTCCCCTTGCTGTCCTTGGTAACCCTACAATGAAATCCATAGAAACATCTTCCCAAGGTCCCTCTGGCACTGGCAATGGAGTATAAAAACCTTGATGAAAGGCTGCCTTTGCCTTTTGACAAGTAGCACATTGAGCAATTATGGCCTCAACATCAACAATCATCTTTGGCCAATAAAAATGTTCTTGCAACATGGTTAGTGTCTTTGTAATGCCAAAATGTCCAGCAATACCTCCTCCATGAGCCTCCCTTACTAGCAACTCACGTATAGAACACTTAGGTATGCACAATAGATTACCTTTAAACAAAAACCCATCATGTAGCACATAGGAACTCATAGACCCCTTTGAAAGTTGCGCCATTATTGGTCCAAAATCACCATCTTGCTCGTAAAATTGAGTTATCAACTCTAACCCAAGCAACTTAAAGTTCAAAACACCAAGCAAAGTATACCTTCTTGACAAAGCATCAGCAACAACATTAGACTTCCCCGTTTTGTACTTTGAAGAGAAGTGAAAAGATTGCAAAAATTCAACCCATTTAGCATGTCTTGGATTCAATTTTTGTTGACCATTAATGTGCTTCAAAGCTTCATGATCAGAATGTAATATGAAGTGATTAGGCCTTAAATAATGACTCCAATGATCCAAAGCTCTAATAATGGCATAGAACTCCTTGTCATATGTAGAATAGTTCAGTTTAGCACCATTCAACTTCTCACTAAAGTAAGCAATTGGCCTCTTCCCTTGGACTAGAACAGCACCAATTCCAACCCCACTTGCATCCGTCTCTACTTCAAATGGTTTAGAGAAATCTGGTAAGGCTAGTATAGGTGTGTTACAAAGCAACTTCTTAATCAATTCAAAAGCTTCTTGTGCCCCCTTAGTCCACTCAAACTTAGGCTTATCCTTCTTAATGCATTCGGTTATAGGAGCAACAACAGATGAAAAATTCTTCACAAACCTCCTATAGAACGAAGCTAACCCATGAAAAGCACGTACTTCAGTCACGTTCTTTGGTGTTGGCCATGATTTTATAGCTTCCACTTTAGATGGATCAACAGAAACCCCATCTTTGGACACAATATACCCCAAAAACGTCACACTTGGTACCATGAAATAACACTTTTCGAGCTTAGCATAGAGCTTTTGTTCTCGTAATGTCCCAAACACACTCCTTAGATGGCTTAGATGATCATTAACACTCTTGCTATACACCAAAATATCATCTAAATATACCACTACAAACTTACCAATGTATGGCTTTAAGACCTCATTCATCAACCTCATAAACGTACTAGGTGCATTAGTTAACCCAAAAGGCATGACTAACCATTCATAAAGCCCTAGCTTTGTTTTAAAACCTGTTTTCCATTCATCACCTTCCTTCATTCTAATCTGATGATATCCACTCCTCAAATCAATCTTTGAAAATAATTGAGAACCATGTAATTCATCTAGCAAATCATCCAATCTAGGTATAGGAAACCTATACTTGACGGTTATATTGTTAACTGCCCTTGAATCAATACACATTCTCCACGTCCCATCCTTCTTAGGTACTATTAATGTAGGCACAGCACATGGACTCATGCTCTCTCTCACGTATCCCCTCTCCATTAATTCCTCAATCTGCCTTTGTATCTCCTTTGTCTCCTCTGGATTACATCTATATGCAGGCTTGTTAGGAATTTGAGACCCAGGAATAAGATCAATTTGATGTTCAATCCCTCTTATTGGTGGTAATCCTGGTGGCAACTCATTAGGAAACACATCTGAAAACTCATTCAACATAGGATGCAAAACCCTAGGAATCTCTGGGGCTTCATCTTGTACCTCTTTGGCTAACAACATATAAGACATAGAACTTGTTTTCAACTCCCTTTCTAACTCCTTTCCACCCACCAACAAAACACCTTTAGAATTACCCATGCTTGTTTTAGGTTTAGAAATCATCAAGGGTTTTAATGCATATGATTTTTCATTAGGGTTCTTACGCACAATATAAACATTTGTCCTCCCATTAAACTTCACAAAACGATCATATTGCCAAGGCCTACCCAATAATATGTGACAAGCATCCATAGGACAAACATCACAAAGTACTTGATCCTCAAATTTACCAATTTTAAACGCAATCAAGGCTTGTTTGTTTACCTTAACATCACTTGTGTTGCTAAGCCAATGTAGCTTGTATGGTTGAGGATGTATCTTTGTAGGAATTGCGAGCTTTTCCACCAACAACGTAGATACTACATTTGTGCAACTTCCAGTATCTATGATTACATCACAAAGCTTGCCTTGAACATTACACCTTGTGAGAAAAATTTTATCCCTTTGACTCTCCAAAGGTTGCGCACCTTGAGTTTGTAATAC
Organism: Suaeda aralocaspica; assembly: GCA_016808085.1. Lineage (NCBI taxonomy): Eukaryota > Viridiplantae > Streptophyta > Magnoliopsida > Caryophyllales > Amaranthaceae > Suaeda > Suaeda aralocaspica. The sequence goes on from PYUH01000205.1 coordinate 66,186, forward strand.
CCTACGTAACACTAAGGATTGGCCTTGTGTTTCTGGTTGGACTTCCTCTGTGTCTTCCTCCATATTTTCATCATTGCCATACTCTTCCTCTCCCTCATCCCCATACATCTCCTCCTCTTCTTCAAGGCCTTCCCCATCTACCCAATTTCGAGTTGTTGTAACCCTAGCATGAGGACAATCTCTTTGAATGTGACCTTGCCCTTTACACTTGAAACACACAATGCGTGAATCACTACTTTGGGGCTTTGAAGATGAACTCTTATCCTTGATGAAAGGGGGTTTAGTAACCTTATCAAAGTTTGGTTTTTGAGGAAAAGTATCACGCTTTTCTTTAGAATCATAGGTTTTGAAGTATGTCTTTGTTTTGCGTGCAACTTGTTTCTCAACCCTTGCTGCCACTCTACAAACTTCATCAAAGGTCCAATAAGGTTGTAATTCGACCTTCTCCCTTATATTTTCATCTAGACCAGCCACAAAACGAGCCACTTTGTGGTCCTCCTTCTCTTCTAAATCACAAATCATGATCAATTTTTCAAACTCCACAATGTACTCATCAACCGTTTTTCTATCTTGTTTTAAAGTATGCATCTTGATGAAATTGTTTTGTTCGAAATCTTGAGGAACAAAACGTTTCCTCATCTCCCTTTTCAATTTAGACCATGAAGATATTTTTGATCTACCTTCTTTCCTTCTCTTTCTTTGTAAACCCTCAAGCCATAAACTTGCATAGGAAGTGAGTTTTAATTCCGCCAATTTATAAGACTTATGATCATCATATTCTTTGTAACGAAAAATCCTTTCAACCCTACGAATCCAATCTAGAAATTTTTCAGGATCCATACCTCCATTAAACTCAGGAATTTCGAGTTTAAGATTTCGATCATCATCCCTCATCTTTCCCTTATGTTTGTGCCTTGATCTTGGTTCCTCATCGTCACTAGAACTTGATGAGTATCCTTTTTTTGGTTTACGTACACTCCTTACACTTTCTTGCTCACTTTCACTTGATGATGAGCCCTCCTCTTGTTTAGATTTGGTAGGAGTTTTCTTGGTAGAAGCCATAATGGTTAGGACTTCATCTAAACGAGCCTTTAACTCGTCAATCTCTCCTTGCATACGTAGCTCTTTTGCTTGAGCCAAGCTCAAACCCTTCGTGAATCCTTGTGGATTTTCGTCTCCACCTTCTTGAGCCATGATAATTGATATTGAACACTTGAGATTGAATGAATCTCTCAACGAGAGCACCAAAAGTTGATGTGAATTTTGTTATAGACAAACGCCACTCACACAAAGGAAACTTAGACTTCAAATTTGATAAAGCCACGCACCACAAATCTGAACTTCTAAGGCGAATAATTGGTAGAATTTGATTAAAGCAAAGCACCCTCAAATCCTAAGAACTATCCTCACGTGAGATAAAGCAAAAGCACCACTCACTCAATCGAATTTCTCACAAGAAACTCTCAAAAATTGTTTACTTCGTGAAACAAAAGAAAACCGGAAACACTTTGTGTTTAATCTCTCAAATCTGAATTTTATTGATGTATTTTACATCCTATTTATAGGCTAAACATATCACACAATATTTCAGAAATCTAAACATATCCTAACTACCTTAGATATATGGTATAACAAACTAAGATTAGGATAACAAGAAAATCCTAACAAAACCGGATACATATCTTTGCACCATATATTTTGTAATCTGATTTCTAGTCTAAATCTTAGATATTTTGCAAATCAAATCTAACCACCATATATCCGAATAACAACCCTAGGTTGACCAAGTCAAACAACACAAAATTCCGCGTTGACAACGTTGCCCACAACTTCAAAAATCTTTCAAAAATCCCGCCATATGCATTGCGTTGATTCTCGTTGATTTTTGTTGGACTTCCGATTTCAAGAACTTCAAGAAACTCTTCAAGATTCAATCTTTATTTCAAGAAACCTCCATTTTTGTGTTTCTCATGCTTGATTCCATCAACCTTGACTCATAAACTAATCAAGAAAATAACAAAACACCATATGGTAAAACCCTATCAAATGACGTGGGAAGAAAACCCATATAGCTCAACACTTCTAAACTACTAACTATACTTGCTTTACATTTACGTGAATAAGCTTGTGCATGTCACCATGCACACGTAGAAATCCACCCTAGCCAACCCAAGAAGCCTTGTGTCTCCATAAGCCACTAACTCCCCCAAGGTTGCTTCTTGTTTTCCACCTTCAATCAAACCCAAACCCTCGAAGTTTTGCTCATTAATATGCGTATCAAATGGTATTTAAATCAAGGAGCAAATATCAATTTTTGAAGTTGCCCCGGAATATTTGCTCAGTCAAGAAGGTAACAAAACCTGAGATGAACCCCTTCCCTCTAACTTGATATATGCATTTTTAGATGAAAAAGAGTTATATCCAGTTATTGTTAGTGCTTCACTTACTTATAGTCAACTTAAGAAATTATTAGTTGTGCTTAAATGTCATAAGAAGGCTATTGGTTATACTATTGTTGATTTTTCTGGTATTAGTCCTAATTGTTTCATGCATCACATTCATTTAGAGGAAGGTCATAAACCATGCATACAGGATCATCGTCGTGTGAATCCTAACATGCAGGAGGTTGTTAAGAAGGAAGTCATTAAATTAGTTGATGCTAGTATCATTTATTCAATTCCTGATTATAAGTGGGTTAGTTCAATTCAGGTAGTACCTAAGAAAAGTGGGGCCACTGTTGTGCATAATGATAAAAGTGAATTGATTCCCACTAGAGTTGTCACAGGTTGGCGTATGTGTATTGATTACAAGAAATTGAATACTTTACCCTTCCCTTCATTGATCAAATGTTAGAAAGGTTAACTAGGCATAAGTATTTCTGTTATTTAGATGGTTAATTGGGATTCTTCCAAACCCCTATTCATCTTGATGATAGAGAGAAAACTACTTTTACATGTCCTTATGGTACTTTTTCATATCGTAGAATGCCTTTTGGTTTATGTAATGCCCCTGCTACCTTTCAACGTTGCATGATGAGTATCTTTTTTTATTTCATTGAATCTATCATGGAAGTTTTTATGGATGACTTTATTATTGTCTTTGGAACTTCATTTGATGCATGTTTAGAAAATCTAATAAAAGTGCTTATGAGATGTGAAGAGGTGAATTTAGTGCTGAATTGGGAAAAGTACCATTGTATGGTCACTGAAGGTGTTGTGCTTGGACATTTAATCTCCGAACGAGGTATTGAGGTAGATAAGACAAAAATTCAGGTAATCGAGCAACTTCCCCCTCCTATGAATGTAAAAGGGGTAAGAAGCTTTTTGGGTCATACGGGTTTTTATTGCAGATTTATTAAGGATTTTTCTAAAACTGCAAAACCACTAAACCAATTGCTTTTGAAGAATGCAGATTTTTATTTTACTGATGAGTGTGTTAAGTCTTTTAACAGGATTAAACAAGAACTTATTTCTACACCTATCATCCAATCTCCTAATTGGGACCTTCTGTTCTAGATCATGTGTGATGCCACTGACTATGCAGTTGGAGCAGTTCTAGGCCAGAGAAAGGACAAGGTTCTATTTGCAATCTATTATGCTAACAAGACACTTGATCCAGCTCAAGTGAATTATGCCACTACTTAGTAGGAATTACTAGCAGTCGTGTATGCACTTGAAAAGTTCTGATCCTACCTATTGGGCTCGAAAGTGATTGTTCACACTGACCATGCTACTCTTATGTACCTCCTAGCCAAGAAGGAAGCAAAGCCAAGGTTGATTAGATGAATTCTATTGCTGCAAGAGTTTGATCTCGAGATTCGTGATAAGAAGGGAGCGGAAAATGTAGCTAGTAGCTGATCATCTTTCCAGAATTCAATTCGAAAATGCAGAGCTCGTGCCTATCAATGATTCCTTCCCCGATAATCACTTAATTTCAGTTGCAATCAAATCACCATGGTTCGTTGATTTTGCCAATTACATTGTAGGAGGTGTCTTGCCTCCTAATCTCTCATCACAGCAAAAAAGAAGCGGCTTCTATATGATGTTCGGCAGTATTTTTGGGATGATCCAAATTTGTTTAGAGAATGTGCTGATGGTCTATACCGACGATGTGTTCCTGATTGGAAGTTCTATGGGATCCTGAGCCATTGCCACTCCTCCCCTTATGGAGGTCATGTAGGCCCTTCAATGAATGTGTTTAAGGTACTACAATCTGGATTCTATTGGCCTACTTTATTCAAAGATGCTCGAGATTTTGTGTTATCTTGTGATGCGTGCCAGAGGACCAAAAATATTTGGAAACGTCATGAGATACCTCAAAATGGGATTCTAGAGGTTGAGATTTTTGATGTATGGGGTATTGACTACATGGGTCCATTCCCTTCTTCCTAGTTCATATTGGTGGTCGTAGATTGTGTTTCGAAGTGGGTAGAAGGTATGGCAACACCTAATGCAGACTCTTTCTAGGACTAGGGATCTATGGATCATTTCTAATGATTTGTTTCATGATTGATTAGTATAATTTTTGATTTTACTGAATTCTTATTGTCGGGTTTTATTGCTTTCAATTAAATTGTGGCAGGTTCAATTGTTAGTTAGATCACAGGGATAATACGCAAAACGAGAAGTGAGCGAGAGCCATTTGAGGAGTTTTGAAGGAGACTAGATTCGAGAGAATTAGTGAGCCTTAGTTTAGGAAGTCAACAGTTTGTTAATTAATCATTATTCAACTCATTGGTTGATCTAAGGTGAACCAAAGTCCAAGGTTTGTTATTGATGTATTTTCTTGTGTTTAATTTCTTCCCTAGTAGTCATTAGTTCATTAGTCAAAACCAAATTCAAAGGCCCATTACGACAGAATAGATTTTTAGAGCTAGTAGAATTTCTTTACTTCCCTGTGGATTTATCCTTACTACCTTGTCTACATTAATTAGAGTTGTAGGGGTTGTTTTTGATAGGTATGCGACTGTCCCTCTTCATCTACGCATGCATAACTTAATTGCAATCGATAGAAATCAATAATAGGAATTAATTACTAACTAGGAACTAATCGATTGATATTAAACTGGTCCATTAATGATTTCATGGATCCCCTAAACCCTAGAAGAGAAATTACTCACTCATAATTATAAACACTAAAACAATAAACATAGTTAAATTCATGATCATAAACAAATTAGAACAATAATTAACTATATAAACAATCATAAACTAATTAACAAACAAAAATTAATTAATATGAACTAATAAAACTAATAAACGTGAATTATAAATAATTGACAAGGAAAGAGAGAAGAAATTACCAAACTTGAATGAAAAAGAAACTTGAATTGAATTTAAAATTCTTCAACAAAATAAGCTAAACTAACCTAATCTAGAGGGAAAAAGTAATTAAGAGAGCTAATTAGGATTCTAAAACTAGAGAATATAGGTAAAAAGTCGTGTGGACGAGCCTAGGAGGTTGTGTCTTTCAATCACAATTAATGGGCCTTGATTTCATAAACCTGCGTGAAAATTACGAACATCAGTAAAAAGGGCGAAAACCCAATTCATGCGCCTGTAGCCCTCAACTCAGGTGTGTTTCCTGCGCTCGCATTTCCGGATAGTAGCTCCGGAATTTCAGGGTCATTTTGAAATCTCTATAACTTTTTCTACCAGACATTCCATGGGACTTGTGACCTGCCCTTGGAAAGAAATTTGAGTCCACTTTCTAATGCAACAAGAATCAGATCAATCCAATGTATATATGTTGAGATATGACCAAATTAGTTGACAGTGGTCAAAATCTTCACTTCTCAACTTTTTAATTCTTCACTTTTACTTCTAATATTTCTCCAACTTGTCATGTAAGACGTCTATTTTGTTCCAATGAGTTGTAAAATGTATCTAATAAATTTCCAAATGCTCATAAGTGATCTTCATCTCTCAAGTGCCAAAATTACGTAGTAAAATCAACTGAAAATTGGCCTTCCCCTTCCGTCCCTCTTGCCGGGGTAGCCATTATGAAAATTGGCTCAAACGAATCAGGGTAGTCCATAAATCATTATGGAATAAGGGAGAAAAACAACATAAATATTAGACACATTGCCTGTGAAAAGTGATACCTGAAAATGTTACGTATTATAAAGCGTTACGTTAAAGTGTCACTTTTAATAAAGTGTTACAACTTTAATGTTACTAAAGGTTATTTATGTTTTAGTGAGGATTTTTGGTTTTAAAAAATAATAATTCATGAAGCCCATGTTTTCCCTGTAACACACTGGAATTTCCTAACTTTCCTCCTTTAGATTTTCTGCAAATACTATGATATAAATAAAGAATAATAATTATTAAAGCTCCTAATTAACTAGGAAAAAACAAAGTATAGCCGCCACCCTGATAACGGCTAAGGCTTTCATCAAATTACTATGACGGAAGTCTTTAAAAATCAAAAACCGAATTAAAAACTCAAAATAAAACTTGAAATAATTTCAAAAGCAAACCAAAGTCAAAACCAAAAAGAAAACCAAATTAAAACTTTATTACTTTTGAGAACCATCATAATGGTCCTTCGAAACCAAATAAACTTTAAGTTCGAAAATAAAAGTCAACATCAAACAATAAATAACTCACAAGTCTATAAAGCATTAAATTAAGAAAACTGCGATGCAAGCACTCTCACTCCAATCCAGCATGATTGACTTATGCCCACTTGTACCTGTAGCTTTCTCTTATTCTAGACAACTACTCGCCATCAAAATGTGTCATTGTAGGTGTAATTATACCCCAAATTTTCACGTACTTTAAGGAGTTAAGCTCGTATTTTATACGTATGTTTTAGTACTTTTATTAAGAAATTTAGTTCAAAAAGAATATTAAAGAAAGGAAATTTAAATAAATCAAAGTAATTATTTTATTTTTATAAATAATATTTTATGTTATTTTAAATTTTACTAAATATTTTGAAAAGTTTCTAAAAATAGAATTTTTAGAGTTCCCGAAATTGTTTTAAAACAAGGGCATAAAAGTAACTTCAAACTAGGGGTGAAAGTAATTCGGATTAAAATCGAAGACCGGACCAAACCAAACCATTTTGGAATTTGGATTGGACTTTTTTGTAATTTGGTGCGGTTTGGATTGTAAACTTTTTATTTTTCGGTTTTCGGTTTGGATTCGGACTGAACCTCTAGGTGGACCGTACACCAAAATTTAGACCGAATATTAACAAACCTTTAAGTCCTTAATGGCCATAAGCCTACTAGTTGTTATGTAGTTGTGCCCAAAACACCAAAAGCTAGCAAAATCCAAAAATTTTCTATCATCCTTTTTCAAAGTGTGTGTAGTATTTGATTTAGTGAGTTATTGGATAGTACACTACAGATTATTGCTACAAATATATTAAGTAGGAATTAGTGTACAAAAAAATTATCTTTAGAATTCGGATTGGATTGGATCCAAAATCGTAAGACCGAATTTAGGTGGATTGGATTGGATTGGATTGGACTGAAATTCAATATGGATTGGATTGGTCTCAAATTTCAAAGACCGAAAATATGTGGTTTGGATTTGGATTGGACAATAATCCAAACCATAGACCGAACTTTCACCCCTACTTCAAACATTAAGGATATTTTTTTAATTGCACCAAATCCTACTTTGGGGCCTATAAATTCCTCTTAAACCCCAAAATTCAGATTTATTTTTGCAGTCTAGAGATTTAGGATTTAAAAAAAAAAAGAGAAAAAAATACCGGAAAAGAAAATCTAGGCCTTCTTCTTCGTTCTTCTTCCTCGTGCGTCCCCTTCCCTTTCCGTCCCTCTTGCCGGAGGTCCGCCGCGTGCGCCACCTGCTGTCGGCTGCACCACCACCGTCCACCTCCCACTCCTCCCCTACATTGGTATATTTCGAACCTTTATAAATAATTAAAAAAAAAAAAACTTTTTCTTCCTCTTTTCTTGTTAATTCAATCTTGCAAAATTCATGTTTATAATTATGTTTAACTATGTTTTTATGATTTTAATCATGTTTTATAAAGTTATGTTTATGTTTAAAGTATGAATTTATAAAGTTGATCGTGAAATTTTAAATTAGGGTTTGTGGAATTATGAAATTCATGGATTTATGGTCTTTAATGCTTTAAAATTCAATATTATGATCATGAATTGCTGTTGGGTGAATTTGTGATGATTTTATGAAGTTTAGTTTGATTTTAAAGAGTTTTAAAGTTGTTTTATAATGCTGTCCAATTTTTGTAATCATGAAAACTAATAGTAAAAATATTATGAACATGTTTTACTTCATGAAAAACTATTTTAAAGCACAAATTAGATGCATGTGTGATGATAATAGATTGTAAAAGATTTTTATGCTTGATTTATAATGTTTAGATGAGTTATTCATAAGTTTTGAATAATTAAACAAAGCTGTTAATTTTTATTAACACATGTTCATGCACAATAAAAATAATAACACGTGATATAAGTAGTCCTAATTAATTTTTATGCATCTAAATATTGTATGGTGATCTTAGAACATAACTATAGTTTTTTATGATCAATATAAGATGTTTAGAAGGGTTTTAAACTGTTTTTGAGAAATTTTACAACGATGCTTTTCGAAAATTACCGAAAATAAAGTATTTTGCAATGGAAATATTAAAATAAAGTATGGAGTTGAATAGAGACCATATAGGAAATGTTTTGGACAAGTTTCAAACATAAAAAGTTAGTTTAGAGCTGTCGTAGATATTAGTCAATAAGGTTTTAATTTAGATTCGATTTTCCCTATGTAGGAGATTTCGAGTTAGTTGATTTCTAGAAGTTGTGGCGGATCAACACTACTTTACAAGGTACGTAAGTACTAAAGATAAAATAAAAGTAGTTTTCATGCTTGGTTGATGACTTTACAGGTTATGATGTGTATACAATTTTTGCTTGGTTGACTTGCATGAGTATGGAAGTATAATTTTCATATTGTTTGACATTCCACTTTCAGAGCATTATAAATTCATCTTGAGTAATTGGAATGTTACATTTATTTCTAAAGTTGGCCAATGGCTTAATAAAGAAGAAAGGAAGTTACTTAAATTGATTAGTTACTTAATCAACAAGAAAGGTAGTTTATGAAATTTTATTTATATGATTATTAGAAGTTGATGAGCAAATATTTATGTAACCACTCACAATTTAATGTGTGGTCAAGGAAGATAAATAGTTAGCCACTCACAATTAATGTGACTTCCTACTCAATCTCACCACACGATATGAAAGCAATAACACATAATCGATAGATGAATTCCTTGCATACCTGCACATGTAAGGGATTTTAAAACATGTATTTGTCAAAACATTCTACTTTCGGAAATTACTAATTTTGGAAAAAAATCCACTCCCAGTAACTTTCTAAAATAAGGAATTCCTCTTTCCAAAATAAAACTTAAGGTACCCCCGAAAATTAAAAAAAAATTATTTTATTTCGAAAACTAAGCTCTGGTAACCACTTTGTAACACCCTGATATTTCATAACTTCCTTCTCTAGACTTTTTCGGAAAACATTGTCATATAAATAAAAAATAATTATTATTAAAACTCCTGATTAACTAGGAAAAACCAAAGTATTACCGCCACCGTGGTAACGACTAAGGCTTTTATCAAAGTACTACAACAGAAGTTTTTAAAAACCAAAACTAAATTAAAACTCAAAACGAAACTTAAATTAAACCAAGGTCAAAACCAAAAGAAAACTAATTAAGTCTTTATTACACTTGGGAACCATCTTAATGACCCTTCAAAACCAAATAAACTTAAAACTTTAGAAATCAAAAGTTAAAATCCAACAAAAGCAATAAGAAGTAACTAGTTCATATAACTACGAAAACTATAATGCAAGCGCTCACACTCCAACCTAGCATGAATGACTTATGCCCACTTGTACCTATAGCTTTCTCTTATTCTATACGACTACTCACCATCAAGTGGGTTATCGTAGGGCTAGTCAAAGACAAAGCCATGCACACAAAACATACACTAGTGGAAAAATCAACATATGCTACATCACGTTTGCTCCGGTTTTTTGGGTATAATAAAAATCCGGAGCAATAAGTCTTTGGAGGGAAAAAAAAGCTCACCTTTTGCTCCGGTTAAAATTAAAAAACTCCGTTTAAAGCACTGTTATGTCAGTTTAAAGCACGACACTATTTTCAAGGAAAAAACTGATAAATCAGAAGCAATAATTAACCTTTTTTAAATCTAGGCAAAAAGGAAAAGATATGAAAAGATTTGTTAGTTAGAGTAATAAATGAAAAAGTAACCGTTGTTTCCTTATCTCTCCCTATAAATACGCTTTTCTCCCTCACTTAGGCTTTCTTCATCTTTGCAAACTTCTTTAGAAAGAAACTTCAAAAATCTGACTCAGTTTCTTTGTGAATTCATGAGTTTCGAGGTAATTTAGCATATCAGGTATTGAGATCTTCTCTCTTCTTTCTCTGTTTTATGACCTTACTTCTTCCTTTAGGCATCTTAGGTATCCATTAAGGTTTCGGAATTGTTTCACAGTCACTATGGGTAGGGCTAAAGACGATGTGGTGAGTGTAATAACAGAGGAGCGTGTACAGCAAGTCGCAGTGATGGGTCACTTCCCTGAGTCCGCTAATTTAGTGGTCTCTTCTCCTATTCAGCGTCCAAAAACTTGTCCTTCTGATTATATTTGCTTCTTTGAATATCCTTTTACTATCAGGTTCACATTTCCTTTTGTCGGGCTAGTTAGGGATGTGCTGGACCGTCTAGGTCTTAGTCCCGGCCAGTTACAGCCATCCTTTTGGAGAATCTATAAGGTGGTTGAGGAAAAAAGCAACGAATGGGAGCTAGACTTTGGGTTCGACGACTTACTAGCTATATATTCCATTAGGAAGGTAGGTCCTGGGTATGCTACCCTAAAGGTTAGTTTACCTGGGAATAAGCTGGTGGACGATGAAGGGGCGCCAGACAAGGGCTGGAAGAGTAGGTATTTTTTGTGGAGAAGTCCTCCCTTGGCGAAGAGGGAAAATGGCTTGTTAGTGGATGGAATTCTACAGGTATACGTATCGTTTCTTTATTCAGTTTTCTTATTACTTTATTAATCCGGTTCTTACTTACTTCCTTTTGTAGTTCACTCTCCTCCTCTAGTCACTGAAAGCCAGGCCACTAGGGAATTTCTAAGCCATCCTATTGGGGAAAGAAATTTCGACGCTACCAAAGAATCTACTATCGCCACTCCAGCTATGTCTTCCGGTATGGATTCCTTCTTACATGTTGACAACTGTTTTTCTTGAAAGGATATCATATATCTAGCTATGTACAACACTGGTATAGAGGAGGGCTTCGAAGTGGAAGACCACCAGTAGCAACACGACCAACTCTGCGAACACAGACTCGAGGCCCGTAGAGGCTGCTGTCATCATGCCACCTCCTGCAAAATTTCCTAAGTCATTAAACCTGTACCTGTGGATGATGTGGAGCTATCCTTTCCTCCTACCTTCCTAGCTAAGGAGGGTATAGAGGAAGGGGTGTGGCCTTATGCCGAGAAGCTGCTATTTCCAGCTGTTAGGCAGCGTCTCAACAATCTTTCTCCTGATGTTGTGTTGAGCCACGCAGCTGGCCAATCTCTTCAGGTTATTTATTCTCCTAGTGAGTCTTTCTATGGGCCAATCTCTTCAGGTTAGTTATTCTCCTAGTGAGTCGTTCTATGTATGCGCTTTCCTATTGTTTACTCTTCCTAACTTATTTTATGCAGGCCCTCCAAAGTACCCTGGCTGCTAAGAACTTCGTGAAAGGGTTCACTGCTAAGCATGGTCAGTCGTTAGTCAAGGTGGACAAGCTGACATCTGAAAAACGAGCTCCTTAAGACACAACAAGCTGAAAAGGTAGACAGGGCGGTGGGTGAATTGAAGTCCAAGCTAGAAGAGGATTTCAAATTCATCCTGGAGGAGAGAGAAAAGGAGCTGGAGAGCAAGAATGAGGAGCTGGAGAACAAGAATAGGAAGCTGGAGCAAGAGGTGGAGGCTCTAAGGGAAGAGAACAGGGATGTAGCTGCTTCCTCCATCATGAGGGGGAGAGCCATGAATCCCTACGAAGTTTATCACTAGGGGGCTACGGCTAAAGATTGTCAGGCGGTGGTAGATGAGTATCTAGAGTATTTTGGTAGCTTGGCTGACCTCCTTCCTGCTTCCTCTGATCCTATTGGTGTTGCCCCGCTTGGCGATGCTGCTAGCTTGGCTGGTGAGGGAGAGGCAGCTACTGTAGGGGAGACTCCTACTCCTGTAGTTGTCCTTCTTCCTGCTGAGAGCCAAGCAGGGGGGGGGGGAGCTGGAAGTAGCTAGTGAAGATGTTTGAAGTTATTTTTCTTTTGTGTTTCGAACAGTATTTTGATATTATTGCTCTTGTCAGACAATGGCCTTGAGGCCTTTTTAATTTGTATTTCCTTAATCAAATTTTTATTTCTTTGACTTAAATGCACTTTATTACTTCTGTTATTTTGCTTACTATGCTATAATGTTATGTGTATGTTTATGATTGCTGGGGCAGCTTCCAGTTAGTATCCACTTCCCCTTTGATAGCGTTATAGCTTTGAACGGTGTCTAGGCCTTAGTTGCTACTTTGTGTGGCGTATCTGGACTCCTAGGTTGCCTATCAGGGGCCTGTTTATATTCTGTCAAAACAACTAGTGTTAGGTGTGGTTGTTGGTGTTTCCACCAACGGCCCTTTAATGCGTAAGTTTGTATTCGATAATTTCATAATTAGGAAAATAATAAATTAGCTAGGAGAGTTATGTTGACTTGGCTTACTTGTTAGCTGGGCTGTGCTTTCAACCTGATCTAAAAGTGATAAACCTTTAGATTGGACGCATTCCAGCTTCTAGGTACTTCCTTTCCTTGTGTTGTAGCTAACCTGTAACCACCGTTGCCTATGACCTTGATGACTTGATACGGTCCTTCCCACTGTGCAGCTAGTTTTCCAGCATTCTCTTCTTTGGTGTAGGCAAAGACCTTCCTTAGCACCCAATCTCCTAGCTGGAATACTTTGCCTTTGACGTTTTTGTTGAAGCTTCTAGCTACTAGATTATGTTGGGCAGCCATTCTAATGAGTGTGTTGTCTCTTAGCTCCTCTAAAGTATCCAGGTCGTTAGCTAGCTCTACCTTGTTTTCTCCTCTTGTGTCATCAGTCCGTATCTGGCTGTTGGTGTAACTATCTCTGTAGGTAACACAGCTTCACATCCATATACTAGAGAGAAGGGTGTTTGTATCGTGGCTGCTCTAGGCGTGGTCCTATTAGCCCATAGTATTCTAGGTAGCTCTTCTGCCCATCTTGCTTTCTTAGCTTCTAACCTCCTTCTGATCCCATTAATTATTGACTTGTTGCTTGACTCAGCTTCCCATTTTCTTGCGGGTACCTAGGAGTGGATGTAGTTAAGGTGATATTCCATTCGCTGCAGAAGTCTCTTGTTTTATCACTTATATGTGAATTGTGACCCGTTGTCACACATGATCCCGAATGGAACTCCAAACTTGCATATTATGTTGTTCCAGATAAAAGAGACTACCTCTTTGTCTCTAACCTGCTGGTAGGCATCTGCTTCGATCCACTTACAGAAGTAATCGGTTAGTGCTAGCATTAATACTTTCAAAGCTGGAGCTGGTGGCAATTTTCCCACGATATCCATTCCCCATTTCATGAAAGGCCATGGTGTTAGTGTTGGGTGCAAGACATCAGAGGGTTTGTGAGACATGCCAGCATGTCTTTGGTAGCTATCGCACCTAGCTACGTAGCTATCTGCGTCATGTCTAACAGTCGGCCAGTAATACCTGTAGCTGAGGATTCTGTTTGCTAGCGACCTTCCAGCTATGTGCGATCCACATTGGCCATCGTGGAACTCCTTTAGCTGCTTATGCCATTCTTCTCTTTCTACGCATCTCTGGAGTATTCCTCTAGCTGACATTTTGAATAGCACTCCCTAGATGAGCTGGTACCTAGATGCCTTGAACTTAATCTTTCTGGCTTCTAGCTTATCGTTCGACAAGACGTTGTGTTGCAGATAGACGTAGAGAGGTTTGGTCCATAATTGGTCGTTGGCAGCCGTTTCTTGGTTGGTTGTGGTGAGTACTAGTTGATTTGTAGGTTTGGTTATAGCGGGGCCAGCTAGATGGACCATAGGTATAGATGTTAAGTTGCTCTTCCTGAGGGCTGAACCTAGGTTAGCTAAGGCGTCAGCTTGGGTGTTCTGATCTCTTGGTGTCTGAGTGATTTTGAAGGGGGTGAAATAGGTTGATGCTCGTTTGGCTAGCTCTAGGTAGCTAGTCATTTTGGAGTCTTTAGTTGTGAATTCCCCTGTGACTTGGCTCACTATAAGGATGTTCTCGCTATATACCTCCAAACCTGTTGCCCCTAAGTCCTTAGCCATCGTCATACCTGCGATCAATGCCTCGTATTCTGCTTCGTTGTTGGTTGCTTTGAAGTCGCAAGCGACAGACCGTACTATCTTGTCCCCTTGTGGCGACTTTAGTACTATACCTAGCCCAGCGCCTCTAAAGTTGGAGGAGCCATCTACAAACATTTTCCATACCTGGTTGTTTTGTACCTGACTGACCTCCTTCATCTCCAGCTGTGCAGCTTGTTCTAGGTTAGGACTAAAGTCAGCTAGCTCTTGTGACTTGATTGCGGTTCTTGGGTGATATTGTATGTCGTAAATGCTCAATGTTATTGCCCACTTTGCCATTCTGCATGATAGTTAGTCATGACTAGTATAAGATAAGACTCAAAATAATGTCTAAGTTTTCTAGATGTCGTAACTAGTGCTAAAACAAGTTTTTCTAATGAGGAGTATCTAGTTTCGGCATCTAGAAGTGACTTGCTTACATAGTAGATGGGAAGTTGTTGATTGTCAGCTTCCCTTGCTAGGACTGCGCTTACAGCTTTACCACTTACGGCTAGGTAGAGTTGTAAGCAATCTCCAGCTTGAGCTTTGGACAGCAGAGGTGGCGACATTAAGTACCGTTTCAATTTTTTTAAAGCATTTTCATAGTCATTTGTCCATTTAAAACCTTCATTTTTCCTTAAAACATTGTAAAACAAGTGACATTTGTCAAATGACCTAGAAATGAAGCGGTTTAATACTGCTACCCTTCCAGTCAGCTTCTGCACTTCTTTTAGATTTTTAGGTGATTGTATGTTTATTATAGCTCTAACCCGGTCGGGGCAGGCTTCTATGCCTCTCTGGGTTACTATGTACCCTGGGAACTTACCTCAGCTACTCCAAACGAACATTTTGAGGGGTTAAGTTTCATGCTATATTTCCTCAATACCTCGAAAGTCTGTCGTAGGTGCTCTATGTGATCGTTTGCTTTCTTTAACTTTACCAGCATGTCATCTATGTACACCTCCATTGTGTCTCGTAGCTAGTCTTTGAAAATTTTATTGACCAGCCTTTGGTAGGTAGCTCCAGCGTTCTTCAACCCAAAGAGCATGACTTTGAAGCAATATATTCCCTTATCTGTCATAAAGGCCATCTTTTCTTGATCTTCTGGGTGCATTAGTATTTAATTTGGTTGTACCTGGAGTAAGTATCCAAGAAGGTGAGCATCTCATGTCCTGCCGTTGCGTCTACCATAGTGTCTATATGTGGCAAGGGGAAGAGGTCTTTCGGGCATGCCTTGTTTAAGTTTGTGAAGTCTATGCAAACTCTTCATTTACCATTCTTTTTGTTGACCACCACCACGTTAGCTAGCCAATCTGGATACTTTACTTCCCTTATTTTCCCAGCTTCCAAGAGTTTTTGCACCTCTTCATTGATTACCCCTCCTTTTCTGCTTCACTGCCTTCATAGCTGGGTCCACGTTCAGCTTCTGCGTTATGACCTCTGGGTCGATACCTACCATGTCTTCGTGGGACCATGCGAAACAATCTGCGTTCTCCCTTAGGAAGGCTAGGATTCCTGTCTTTTGGTCTCTGGTCAAGCTGGCTCCTAGCTTGACCACTCGCTCTGGCTTGGGTGGATCTAGCGCCACTTCATCTAGCTGTAGCTCGCCAGGTCCTATTGGCGCTAACCCTTCCTGTAATTGCTAGATGTTTGCCGGCTTTGGTTTCAATGTCCTTTTGTAGCAATCCCTTGCTATCATTTTGTCCCCTACGATTGTCAAGACTCCCCATGGTGAAGGGAACTTTAGTGCTTGGTGGAAGGTGGATGGTACAGCTTTCATCTTGTGGATCCAAGGTGTCCCTAGAATGACGTTGTACGCGGAAGGACAATCTACTACGTTGAACCTGCTTGTCATGTTCAAGCCTTCTGCCCAGGTTGTCAGGTTGATTTCTCCTTCTGTGTGCTTCATTTCTCCACTGAACCCCACCAATACTTTAGGTGTCTTGGTGATGTCAGCGTCTTTCAGTCCCATTTCTCTTAGCGCGCTTTTAAAGATTATGTTGGCTGAGCTGCCGTTGTCCACCATCACTTTCTTGATGAGGCAATTACTGATCTGTAGGGAGATTACCAAGTCGTCGTGGTGATCTTCTTCTTCTACCTCACATCCATGGAAGGAGATGGTCATGTTCTTCAGCCTTTTGTCTTCTTCCGATTTCAGGGTGTCCGGCTTGCTGGGGGTTCCTGTTCCATCTCTAGTAAAACGCTTTGCAGTAGAGTAGGCACTAGTGGAAAAATTGCAATAGGTAACCCCTAATAGATTACGGGCATATAATTTGCACGACACCTTTTCTTTTTATCTAACGGGCATTATAAAAACCGTTACCTTTACCCGCAACTTTTATACTTTAGGTAAGGGCTAAAAAGTGCCCATTACCTAAAACATTTTAAATTTCGGGCACTAAATAGCCAGTAACCTAAAGAATACTTTAGGTTACGGGCTATAAAGTGCCCTTTACCTAAAACTGTATAAGGTTTGGGGCACAATATATTCAGTAACGGTTTTATAAGCTAAAGGTTACCTTCAAATTTTGACCGTTACCTATTCTACTAGGGTTATAATAAAGTCATGAAACTATTGAGTTTTCATGTTACTCTTCACTCTCAAATTATTTTAGTTAACATTTTACCTCAAAGTTATGAAACTATTGAGTTCTCATGTTACTCTTCGTTCCTTCAACCCCAATTTGACCACTACCACTCCAGTCGTCGTCTTCCACCCGAGTCACCAGTTCCCAATGTCGTCCTGTCGTAGTTAGTGATATGGCTAAAATTTCTACCTATAATCCAGCTTGATTGTCAGCTACGCAGGTACCCAGCTAGCGGCTACAGCTTAGACACGGTCAAGGTAGTGGGTCCGAGAATCAAGGAGTTAGGAGGAGAATATTCCAAGGAGCTTCTCGAAGTGGGAAGACGTGGAAGTTGGGTCAAAGATATTGAGGAGATCGTGCCTAAAGAATAGGATCCACATTTCAAAACTGGCTTGAATCTAGTCCACAAATCAAGCCAGATACATTCCCAAAGAGCAACGGCCTCGAAGAAGAGATAATGGCTAGAAATCCACAGTTATTCTATAAATAGGGGAGAAGAAAGAAGATACATACACAAGGCAATCAGAACAAAATCAATACATTTATTATTATTCACTATTTGTACGCACAACTTATATATTTCATTTACATTCTTCAAGCTAGACACTTAGTAGCTATAAACTAAAACTACCTAGCTATCTAGCTAGCATTATACTTTGTAATTGTAAACAACTTTATTAGCTAGTGGACTGGTGGACTCAAAGCCACCCGCGGTTTTTTGCCCTGATTTAGGGGGGTTTTCCGCGTCACCATATCTGGTGTCTCCCCCACTCCCATCTTTGCATTATTTCTTTTCTGCATCAAAACGAACAAAGTTGGTAATTATTTAGCTATAGCCGGAACCAGCTAAGGTTTGCTAGCTAGAGCAGATTTTAGCATAAACAGTTAGTTTGTTATCTGAGGTTAGTTTTTTTTTTTTATTTATTGTTGGATATGTGGTTTTTGATTAATTGTTATTTTTTGTGTAACTCAATACAAAAATCACTGTGGGTTAATTGATTGATTAATGGATTAATTGATTTTTAGGGATAATATTTGAGATTTGTTAATGGGTTGATACTAATTTCGAAGGTACTGTCAATTCTTCAATATTTGAGATTTGTCAATTCGAAGGTGATGATTACTGTTTTGGATTGTGGGCTGATGTTGAATTCGTCAATTCATTTGATACTTGTTGGTTTGTTGGTTTTTGAGTTCATCAGTTTAGAGCCACTGTCATTCATCTCTACTTCGTCTATTATTCATTTGTTATTCGTCTGTTATTTGATATTATTGTTCAAGTAATTGAGCCAGTTTGTGTTCAATTTCTGTTTTTAATTTGTTTGTGTTCAATTTCTGATTTTACTTAAATTGAATTCAATTGAATTCTAGTGATTGAATTGTGGTTTTTGATGATTGTAGGTAAAAGGAATCAGGCTTTTCTTTCTTTTTGAAATTCTGATGTTTCTTTCTTTCTTTCTTTCTAAAGTTCTGATTTTGAAGTTCTCATTCTTCGTAAGGTGTTTTTGGTGATTGTAGGTAAAAAGAATCAGGCTTTTCTTTCTTTCTAAAGTTCTGATTTTGTTATGTTTGCATTTTGGTTAATTTGTTTAGTGTAATATATTCTATTATTTGCTTCTGAAGTTATTTTCTTTCTTTATGAACTTCTATTGTTCCCTTCTGATTAATCATTATTATTATTGTTGTTGTTGCTTTGCTTATCTTCATATTGCTACTGTTGCTGCTATTGTTATCACGAAATCCTAGAGTTATCAGTTTTATAACGGGCATAACTTTACGCTCGAGTGTCCGAATGATGCAATTTTTTTTAAAATTGATTATTTTTTTGAGCTCTACGCCGTGGAAAATTCCAGAAGGGGATTTGGCCCTTTTTTTCTTCCAAAAAAGCCTTCTAGAACTCTTATTTTAGACTAGATGCTATATTCAATTACTGTGTAGATTTTTTCCAATTTACATTGCTATATCCTTAATTTTAATCCATAAACAAGTTGAATAACAATGTAAAATCACTCAATGGGGGCATTATTTGTTCTTGTTACTTTATTTTAATTGTATTTCCATCAAATTTTTGATCCATTGAACTATTTTTATGGTGCTTTTTGTGTAATTGGATGGTGAGTTTTGATTTATCTTGTATACATGTGTACAAGTATTACATTTTCTGAATATATAGCTAAAGGCTTACACATATCAAGTCTCCATTCTTATTTAATTTTGCAATGTTTTATCATAAAACATTGATTGGTTCAATTTAATTGTTTTATTGCTAATTTTCTTAAGTTTTGTTTTCTTTCATTGACTTATTATTCTTTATTATTTATAACTTGTTTTCCGAAAAAACTAGAGAAGGAAGTTAGGAAATTCTAGGGTGTTACAATTGGTACTATTCTCAAAGATTTGTGAGATGCTTGGAAAGTTGATTCTATTGATTACCCGCCATTACAATGTGTCTCCCCACACACAGATGACGCCAAATGTTATAAGATTAAAATTAAAGAATATAAGTTGTTCCTAAGAGATCCTATAGTAATGCTACGAGCAATAAGTTGACTTTACCCACCTTGCTTGGGTAAGCTGGAGTGGAGGCTGTATAAGGCGACCAGCTCTTCAAACTGGCGTGTATTTTATTTTGGCGCGAATGTTCCTTAAGAGGTGAACTCCTTGTCTGACGCTCTCCAATACCTGCACAAAGCAATAAATCCTTTGAAGGATTTATCCCTCTCCTATGCTTAATTAAGTATTGTGAAGAAAGACCTTTATAGACAGAAGTATATTAGAGAGAGTGAGACAGAATATGCAATAAATGCTTGTAATCAATGTGTGTTTTGAAATCTGAATTTGGGGGTATTTATACTTATGAGCTCTGCTTCGTCATGGCCGTCTAAAACAGTAGAACACTGTATCTTCTACCTACTGTCAGTAATTGCTAGCGTGGCAGACTTGGCGTGTAAAATGGTTCTCCCCTTTACTTAGTTGTTATTGCTTCTCAGATATTATTGTGGTAATGTGGTCACGCGTGTTTCTCCTATTGGAGTTCGCCTAAGCACACGGATTCTCAATGTGATGTTAATGTAGGTCATTGATCTTCATACAACATTAGCCAAAAGGTTTAAAGTAAGAATTGAACCCATAACTTTTTAAACATAAAGTAGACATGCTACCATTAATCCATCAATTTATAATTTCTATGAATTGCTAAGTTATACTTTTATTTACTTTTACGAATTAACACTATTAACTCTTGTAACATTATTGAATGTTGTTTTGATTATACTCCATGATAAGACTGTCAAAATTCAACATGTTTAATTTGTGTCGCTTTTTCCATTGTTATTTTTTCTCTATCCAAATAACTAGGCATTTTAGTAGATTCATCGACATTATTCATATCATATCACACACGCACGCACGAGCGTGCACACGCACATACACTCTCGTGACATTCACTTTATAATACTTAAAATATTTTAAGTTATCATTGAGGCTTGTTGATGTTGACCTGATTTTAGAGATGTTCACACAAATATACACCCTCTAATATTCATTTTCTTATGTAATATTCATTTTATTGAATGTAATATTCACTTTCTACTACTTAAAATATTATAAGTTATGATTGAGACTTGTTTATGTTGACCCGATTTTAGAGACGGACAACCTCGAATTATTCTTTCATTTAAAGTCCAAAAAATGCATTACTAGTAGCTTTGATATTATTATCAAGTATATATTGTAGGTCTCTAATTAGCCTTCTTTTTTTTTTCACTTTTTCCTTTGTTCAAAGTTCTATGAAGAAATTTATGATGCAATGTATGTTTGGTTAAAAATTTAGAATAAATGTCTTGTTATATGTTTGTCAGTTTCCATGAATGAATAAAAATATGCATACTACAAGATGATATTCAAAACTGAATATTATTGGAAAGTAAATATTACAATTCAGAAATTTTGAGCATGTATATAATATTACTTGTTGAAATATGTATATCTTGTATTAGAAATTATTGTAAAAAAACATAACATATATTGGTATTGAAAATGAATATTACCCATCCACTCTTACCATATTTGAGGGTTCAATTCATGAGAATCAATAGGTCACAAAGAAAATTCATAGTTGTAGTTATAAATATAATTTGTTCAAAGAAGAATATTAGTCATTTTGCATGAATTTGAACTATAAAATATTGAATAAGAAAAGTTTAATGAATAAACATTGAATATATGACTTAAATATATTATTTATTGAAAAACTAATATTACACACTAAAAAATTGAATATGACACACTTAAAAAGTAATATTACATGAAATATATTATGAAATGTATACTCTTGAGTACACTGTGCATATAATAACCGGTCAAATATGAAATTTCTAGGAATCAACTACCTTATGGGCCAAGCCCATACAGCGTCAAGATGTCCACATTCATAAAAGAGATTGAGGGAGTTAACAGACACCTTGCTTCAAGCTTCAATGAGATTAAAGAAAAGAGATTGAGGTAGTTAACAATAATTTGATTTCACAGTTTGATAATTCAATTACAATGGCGTGTTCAGCCAACTTGATCAGTATACTAGATGACTAGATCGACAAGACTACAATATACAAGGGCAGGCTTTGGCAGAAGCAGCAAAACTCATTTAAGTATGGGTGCTCGAAACAAAACCCCTCTGTAACATTCAGCATTATAGTTCATGAATTCTTGAGCAGAAAATCTGTATTGCCTACAAACAGAAAATGCCTTCATCAAGCCACCGAGTTTGCACTTAAGTTACAAAGAATGTCGAGTGAATCAAAAGTCATGTGACCTTGAAATTCATATATCCGTCTATAATTTGCTCGTGTACAAAAAGAATTAGTATAGCCAACATGACTGAGTTTAAACACTGATATTGATCCATTTAATTAAATGTATGCTGATCTTTCACTTTACGCATGAACTCTAATGTCTCTGTATAAGAAGGATCATCACGGTTGACTGGCTTACAGGAATTGATATGATCTGTTGAATCTAATACCTAGGCAAAATATAGAATTGGTAAGACAAGCAAAAAGGAACACATTGATTGCATGGTAATAAAATAGCCCCAAAGTTAAAGCGGGAAACATCTGAACACACTAATATAACACCGTGGAAAGTTAACCTTTTAAAAATCATACCCAATCCTGCAAGTTACTAGGGCTACAAAAGTAGCTTTACTCAGTCTAATTCCAACAATCACAAACATATCAAACAGCATCATACTTACCACAATATCACCAAATCCAGGATATGCTGATTCAATTGGCACTATTTCCATTCGAAAAGCCCATCCTCCGTAACCCTCAACTAGAGGAGTTAGCTTGGTCTATAAAGGAAGATGAGAAATCAAGAAGCTGCAGTATTGCATTACCATTCAACAGTTTAAATTGGCTTTTCATACCTCACAAAAGCTGAGAACTTCAAGTAACCCTTTCTTATGAAGTTGGCGCATAAAGTCATTAAGCTCAACCAGCCTAGGGGATCCACTTCTTAGCTCCCCTATCTACAACAACAAACCACCGCAGGTTTAAGCATAACATATTACTTGAGCAGTAAAAAATTATCCTATTGCTTCAATATTAAAAGTAACGACGCAGAAATACTAAAGAAAATGACCGTTGGAGCAGGGCGAAGCACAAGGCCCATCCGCCAGGGCATATCTGCAAGTCTACTGCCAAAATGTGGACAACTATAGAAAACCTATCACCAGAATATACAATTGTCAAACAATGCCAAAATAGATTGCTGTGCATATGAAGAAAGAAGATCCAAGGCGAGGGCATACAACTCCAACAGTGTTGTTGACAAGATTATCCAGCTTTGCTACCTTAGCTTGATGTAACAGCTGCTTGACTACTAGCCCGCCCATGCTGCAAGTGTTGCAATACTACAAGTTATTTACAGGAATTGCCAATATATACAAATGAAAATCATGGATTCCTGCCCCTGAAAAGAATTACAAGTACAGAGGACAATAAAGAAACTGGCGCGTGGGAAGGAAATAAAGAACCTGTGTGTCACAAACACAGTAGGTCGACTGCCAATATCTGCAGCAATAAGCTTCTCCAGAAGCATCGAGCTGACTTCCTGCAGATTGACATATAATCAGAAGTATAGCCAATATAATTAGACCAAGTTAATAATTGAATCCCAGGAAAGAGAGGAGTGGAGACGGGAGATAGAAGGCTTTTAAGTTTCCTCTTATTGATTCATGTCTAGTTGACCCCAAATTATATTGGTACTAAGGCGTTATATATAGTTATAATCTACATACATAAGAGAAACATCTTTACCATGATGACCCTGCCAACAAAAAAATCGACATAACTAACAAATCAGCCACAACAAAATCACCAAAAAAATCAGTTGATGATTTTCCCTTAACTTATCCTCAATGAGTTTTAAAAGCATGGCGACTAAGAAAAATCTTATTGAAGAAGGCTTAGTTAGCACAGTTTCTAGGTCTAATGAGACCGACCTATGCCACTTTAGCATTAAGAATGAAAGATTTTGTTGGGTCCACATCAAATGTCAATAAATGGAAAAAACACATGGCGTTGGACTTGGAAGATGAGGATAAGAAAGATATTGGTGTAGATGATTGCTATGATGATGATGATATGTGATGTGAATTTTGTTATAAACAAACGCTACTCACACAAGATAAACTTAGACTTCAAATTTGATAAAGCAACGCACCACAAATTCGAACTTCTAAGGCGAATAATTAATAGAATTTGATTAAAGCAAAGCACCCACAAATCCTAAGAACTATCCTCACGTGAGATAAAGCTCAAAAGCACCACTCACTCGTCGAATTCTTTACTAGAATCCTCACAAATTTTTGTTTACTTCGTGAAACAATGAAAACCGGAAACAACTTGTGTTTAATCACTCTAATCTGAATTTTATTGATGTATTTTACATCCTATTTATAGCTAAACATATCACATAATATTCGAGAACCCTAAACAAATCCTAACTACCTTAGATATATGGTATAACAAACTAAGATTAGGATAACAAGAATATCTCCACAAAACCGGATACAATATTTGCACCATATATTTTGTAATCTGATTTCTAGTCTAAATCTTAGATATTTTGCAAATCAAATCTAGTGACCATATTTCCGAATAACAACCCAAGGTTGACCAAGTCAAACAACTTGAAAAACCGTGTTGACAACGTTGCCCAATCTTCCAAAAATCTGTCCAAAATCCCGCCATATAACTTGCTTTGTTTCTCATTGATTTTTGTTGGACTTCCGATTTCAAGAACTTCAAGAAACCCTTTAAGCTTCAATCTTTATTTCAAGAAACCTCCATTTTTGTGTTTCTCATGCTTGATTCCATCAACCTTGACTCATAAACTAATCAAGAAAATAACAAAACACCATATGGTAAAACCCTATCAAATGACGTGGGAAGAAAACCCATATAGCTCAACACTTCTAAANATAGCTCAACACTCCTAAACTACTAACTATACTTGCTTTATATTTACGTGAGGAAGCT
This sequence comes from Suaeda aralocaspica, assembly GCA_016808085.1. Taxonomy (NCBI): domain Eukaryota; kingdom Viridiplantae; phylum Streptophyta; class Magnoliopsida; order Caryophyllales; family Amaranthaceae; genus Suaeda; species Suaeda aralocaspica. The sequence goes on from PYUH01000205.1 coordinate 90,744, forward strand.
TGTACATGTCACCATGCACACGTAAAAATCCACCCTAGCCAACCCTAGAAGCCTTGTGTCTCCATAAGCCACCAACTCTCCCATGGTTGCATCTTGTTTTCCACCTTCAATCAAACCCAAACCCTCGAAGTTTTGCTCATTGATATTCGTATCAATATGGTAGTGTTTTAGGTTGTTTACAAGTTTTAAAGGTTTAAATGATAAATAATAATTATTGCTTTACATGCGGATAATCTGATTCCATATGAATGATATGTTGTGTCAAAGTGGTTTTCTAATTATTAATCTTTGTGTTTAATGTTATTTTCAGCATTATTTGTGTTGGTGTATGGTTATTTATTGATGCACATTCTTATTTTATGATTTTTATTGCAAAAAAAAGTCTCACCTACGAGAGGCGTGCCTAGGCGCATCAAAAAAAGAGGGTTCTTTCGCTTTAAATTATAAAGATTGATGAAGGTTAAAGTGTGAGCGGATAGGAAATGTATTAGAGGAAAAGAAGTTTTGAGTTGTGGAAGAACTTGATAAGTGATTAGATTTTATGGAGGTGCAAGTAGGGTGGGATTGATGTGAGTGTTCAACATCGGGTGACTATGTAGTGTAGTACTGTCCCAGTAGGGGTGGAAAGTTGAAGCGGTAGTGATGAGGTGGAAACTTGTGGTGGTAGCTTATGGTAGGATATGCATGCTACTGCTAGTCGGTAGCTATGAAGGTAATAGAAGAGAGAGAGAGAAGAAGGCCTTTTAAATCAAAATATATTTAGGTTTAAAATGAGGGGTTGTCCTCAATGGCACCTATGTGGGTTTTGAAGTTCTAAGGTGTACCCCTTTCTTTAAATTAAAAAAAAAAGTGTATCAGTTAATTTTCAAAATTTAATTAAGTATACCTATTGATTTACAAAATTTAATTACTTCTAGCATATGAAAAGACCAATGAATATAGCTAATTATTTTTGAACCAATTGATATTTGAACCTAATTTCACAAAGAGGTTAAACATTTTGCCCCACTCAACTAAAAAATATCAATTTTTGGTTGGTAAATGAACAACTTTTCCATAACAATTCAAACAAACCTTCGATCCATTTTTATATGTCAAATTCTATAACCATTGTCAAAACTGATTAATGAATTAAAAATCAAGGCAATATTAGCAAGTTCCAACTCATTTTGAAGATTTTCCTTGATGGTTATGTTTGTTTGCAAGAACTATTAGTCATAGGTCATTTAATAGGATATATTCATAAATGAATGGACACACATAAGAAATTTACAATAATTTGGGTATAACTTAGAATTTGAAAAACAATGTGGGTACCGATGAGAATAACCCTATAAAAGAACTTGAGATTTTGGAAGTTTTGTCAAATAAGACCTTTCTTAATACTCATATTGTGAACAAAGATCTTTTAAATTATTATTTGTGAATAAAGAGAGTTTAATTCATTTAAAATTGAGACCTTAATGTCGGTTTCAAGCAACACCGTCAATTTTTCGACGTTTGACTTTTGATTTTTTGATGAAATATGTACCGTGAAGTGCACTTTTTACTTTTTACCTCCCTAATTTTATTCACCCCCTTTTCTATTTCCTCTTTCACTCAAAAATTCCCAAAACCCAGATTTCTTTTTCAATCATCTCAATTCTACAAATTTTTTAAACAAAATCCCTATATAAGTTAATCTCTTTGGAAAACATTAAAGCTTTTGCAATCAAAGAAACAGTTGAAGGCTAGTGCAATCCAAAATTTTGCATTAGGTTATATAGTGTTCTCTAATTCAAAACTCTCATAGTCAAATATTAGGCTTTTATTGGAAGAAGCTTATTTTTTATTGGATCTATTTGAGGTTCCAAATTTGTAATTGTGAATTTAAAAGGAAAAAAAAATTATATACATACATACATATATATGTGGACTTATGAACACAAATTCAACAAATGACCTTGCTTTGACTACTAATTCAACAAAATTTGAGGGACAAAAGAGAGAGAAAGAGGGGATTGAATGAATGGTGGCATATGGAAGAGTGAATGAAGAGAAAAGTGAAAAGGACAGAATAGGGCCGTTTCAACCGCACAAGGCCCCAACAAATACTCACTCCATTTTATCAATCAATTTTTATATTTTTATCAAATACTCCCTCCGGCTTTTTTATTTGCAATTCGTGAATATTTTATCTCTCACAAAAAATACCCAAAAGTTGCAACTAAAAAAATACTATATAATATTGCCTAAAATATGTACTAACATATAAATATTATTAATATAAGGGCCTATTTTGTAAATTTAGAATAGAGTCCCAAAAATTTTTTCCACGACCCTAGGAGAGATAAGTGAAATTAGGGAGGTGAAAAAAGTACAGATCACGCGCAAAAAATCGACAAAAGCACAAAGTTAGGTGCCGGAAAGTTGATAACTTTGCTGAAAACCAGCGTTAAGGTCTCAATTTTAAATGAATTGTATATTAAAGGTATTACAACAACAATAAAAAAGCATTAGTCACAATTTAATTTGGGGTTGGCTAGACATGAATCGATATGAGGAGTTGCAAAAGTTATCAGCAGAAATTCTCTTCCTCCAATCTTCCCTAATTGACACTAAATTTTCTTCAAACCCCAGCACACTCACATCTCCACTAGCAACTTTCATCCAAGTTTGCTTTAATCTTCCTCTAACTCTCCTTTGTCACTCTTGTTGCCACCCTTCCACCTCTTTACTTTCTTACTGGAGCGTTACTCAATCTCCATCTTATATGACCAAACCATCTTAGACGGTTTTCCTTATTTTATCTTCAACAGAAGCAACCCCAAACGTCCTCCTAAATACCTCATTATGTATTTTGTCCCTACATGTATGCCAACGCATCCAACATAGCATACGCTCTTTGCCACACCTCATCTTATGGAGGTGGCAGTACTTCAAACCCCAACATTCTGTCCCTATGGTAAAATTTTCCCATCAATTTGTTGGGCATGCCTCGATCACATAATAAACCAAGAAGCTCCCTTCCACTTAAACCAATCCGGATCTTGTGGTCCACATCTCTATCCAATTCACCGTCCTTTCAGATAATGGATTCTAAATACCGAAAGAAATCAGAACATTGGACACTGTTTCTATCTAAACTAACTGAGCTTGTCGTCTTGTTCCTTGCCCCATTGAATGGACACTCCATACATTCCGTGTTACTTCTACTCAACTTAAAACCCCATGATTCCAATGTTCTTTGTAGCATCTCCAAATTCACAATAAAAAATGTGATATGTCTTCCCGACAAAACTTCCAAAGATTTTATTTTCTTTGTTTCAATTATGTAGCAACAAACCATTTTGCAAGCATTTGAAGGTTGAGAGTGAGGATGTATACGAGCAACTAATACAAATATACTAGCAAAACTTATTTTGTCACTGGTATCTTATAATCTCTTTGCTTGCATTAAATCATTATGATTAATTCGCTCGCTTACACCCTCAAATGTAATCCTTACAATGTGTGCAAGATGGTTTGCTGTAGAAAAGGAGGAAGCACAAAATTTAATTCATCAAAACAAGACACATGAGCATGTCACCAACACCAAACAAATTTAGCTTATTCTTGGTAAACCCAAAGCTTTACTTATTTTCAGAAGAAGATAGTGAACTGAAGTAAACCAAAATAAATTGACAGAAGTGAAATGTGCTGAAGTGACTGAAAAAAGCTGACTGGACTGCAGTGGACTGGAGTGAAGTCCAAACGAACGGTCTTTTTCCAAAAGAAAACAACTAAAAAAAGAAGGGACAGGAGATCAAATTGGAGCAACACCTAAGTTTAAATGATTCAATTATTTCAATCGAATGGCATAAAACACAACCACATAATAACATGTAAAATAGTATTAATAAGTCTTATAAGATGGTGATGAAGATGCAAACCTGAAGAGGGAGACTAGCTCCAGACCATTGAGTGAGGTTTGTCTGCAAGGGGGTAGCAATTAAAACTTTAAAATCTTAGATCAACATATTCGTTGAAAACAAAAAAAGTTTATCTAGCAAACAATGCTGATAGTCTTATACAATCACTGATATATATTTTCAAAGATGACTATATAATTATATGGGCTATAGTTGATTTGTTACTCCCCCATAAATATTATGAAATTAACTAATTCAAAAAGAGAGGTATTAATATGGTGAGATGTAATATTTGATAACTTGAAATCTGCAAGTAACATTAAGCTTCACAAGCTAGACTAAGCAATTCAACACTAACCTTGTATCGAAGTGTAAACATACGGGCATGTGGAAAGTCAGCTGAGAGCCATTCTCCTGGCCAAAAAGTTCCTTGCTTCCCAGCTTCCTGATCAATCTTTTCTACAAGACCTGACTTGGTTGATGCTTTGTCTTCCGATATGCGCCAACTCTTGAAAGGCCCACCACGAAGACCATGAACAAAAATTATGTCTATTGAAGGAAACCTTGAATCTGAGCTGTTTTCATGCCCCTGTGTAGGACTGGATAAATCGACATCATTATCAGCATCAGAATACTCACTTGAACTTTCAGTTTCAGGTTTGCCAGGGCACTTCCAATGTTGTGCTTCAGGATTGATCAGAAATAGCATGTCCTCGTAGCGGGGCCAAACACGATTATCGTTCAAGATTGCAGTACCAGTACCTCCATTCTTTCCAGAGTCTGAGTCCCGCTTTTCATGGCACAACACATTTAATAAAACAGCTCTAGCATAACTTTGAATCTTTGGATCATTGCACCCAGAAATCTTCCCATTAGCACACTCCTCAAGCCAATTACACCATGTTAAATCTGCTATAATTACATTTTGAACTTTTGGCAATGCCGAAAGAACAGCTAGTAGTCTAGCTGCATGCCTCCTGATGTGAGCAGATGGCGGGATGCGGACTTTAGATTGTTCATTACCATCTGCCTTTGACTCATCTTGGACTTTACCAGCCTGTTCTGGTTCCTCGCTAGTTCTAGATGCATCATATGCTTCAATAGCAGCGAGGCGTTCATAATCATCCCTCAATAGGAAGCGCCTCAACAAGCACAAAACTCCGGAATCAATAATTTTAATCTGATTTACAATATCATCGGCACAAATTTCAGTCAATGATTTGATTCCTTTAAGGGTTGCCAAGGCCGAGTCTGCAGCATCACACTTGGGGTTTTGATCTTTATTCAAGTTTTTGAAAGGTCCAGCAAAAGGTTCTTGGGAAAGGAGATCAGCAAAGAAAAATAAATCACCACTATCCGTGGCAACACCCAATTGCTTTCCAGCTAGATTGACAACAGAGTTGGCCAGCTGACTGGCAATTTGCAAACCAGATTGAATGTTTGACTGGTCAATTTGAGTCACAAATATAAGATAGTATTAGAAGTGAAGGATATCATCTGAACAAGAAATTGCAACTAAATATAAAAACAAGATCTACGGGGACAAATGGACAGCCAAATTTACAACTGATAAAACATACTATAGAACACATCCTCACCTTCACTTTATCACTTTTTGGTTGAGAGTTTCCTTTCGCTGATGTTGTCTTCAAAGAATCCAAAACTTCATTTAGTAGTATAGTTAACCATGCTTGAGATATCGGAACAGAATATGGTCCAAAATCCTCAAAAATGCATGAAAGGATTTTTGTTGCAGAATATCGGGTTGATTCGGAAGAAAATTTTCCGCATGCCCAAGAAAGCAAGATACCAGACCATTTAAGGCTTTCTTCAAGTGACAAATGAATTTCACCTGTACATACTAGTTCTAATGCTCTTGCCAAGGCTTCTTGTATATCCTTACGATGTATTGTCTGTTTCGCAGTGTCCCTCATCAGATCAAGACCTTTCTCCATAACAACTTTCTTAGCCCCTGGACTCTTTTCAACAGAAAGCAAAAATGCAGACAAAGCCACCAGCGCCAAAGGCCTGTCATCAGTTCTACAAGCTTGCGAAATAGTTGAAAGCAGATAAGAACTCCACTCTGAAACAGAATTACTTAATGGAACATTTTCGTCCTCTAAAAGTAACCGAGCAACCAAACTACCATGCCACCTCACCGATCTTTCAGGAGCTGCTAAGGCAGTCATGATAGCATTTCCATCTTGATCTAATTCTTGAATATGAAATCTGTTAATCTCTGATGCCATAGCCCAATTGGCCACTGCCCATGCAGCAAATGGGACAGCAACATGCTGAGAATGTAAATCATCCCAGAGACCAGGTACTACAGCAGATGACAGATTTGCATCTGCAAGATAGTCCTCATGCCTCCTCGGATAAACATGGTTTTTTGAAGTGTAGTTATTGGTTGCTACAGCAAACTTGTCAGCATAATCCACAGCTCCAATAGTCCTTGAAAGTCCCAACACAGCCGTGTCTCCAAGAACATTAATACCAATACCCTTCAATCCATTTCCACCATCATCATCTTCTTCACCATATGAATCATCTAAATTCAAACCACCTTCAATTACTTGAATAGCTGAAGCAATGTCTCTCATTTCAGCGTTTGCAGGGAGGCAAGATTGGAATTGGACATTGCCTTTGCTGTCACAGGTAGAAGTCACAACATCCATTATTGCAGCAACAAGCATGCTCCTACCTTTCAAAGAATCAGAAATTCTTGAATTCTGTTCAATTTAAAGTGAGAGATATTTATAACACATAGATTCAGAGGCATCAGAAAATCCTTATCATTGCCATCAACTCACACAACCATTAATCAGATGGTAAAAGCACAGTTACACGGTCCAAGAAAAAAAATAAGTCAGTAAGTTACTTGATTACTTTTTTAAACAAATATGACTAGGCCCAAAATCATTAGTTTATGCCTACTATCTTAATAATTAAACACAGAAAAACTATCTTTCCACTAGATGATAACAAATAGGGAAAAAAAGTTCTATCTTGTCAACAAAAATGGGAGGCATATTATCATGACAGTCGAACAAGATGCTTTGACACAGTCTATCATTTAAAAAAAACCACGAAAACATATGTATGACTCATTTGCCCTCTAATAAATGAAGAGCCCTAGAATCCTATATTACTTAATGCAAATAAATAGCACACTGGTTCAGATAACATAAGAATTCCTGTGACTAGGAAGCACAAACACACCATTTTGGTGGAGTGTTTAATGTCGGACACGGATACGAAACAGATACGCATACGATATGGATACATCAATGTCCATTAGTCTTTTTGCATATCTGTTTTTTTAAAGAGTGGATACGGGACACGGGCTGAACTGAGTGGATACAGGTCGTGTCATGTACATTCAGGCATATCAGATTGGTTGAGCTGGGCCTGCAATTTGGGCTTTTGGATTTGTTTCACTAACTTAACTAAAAAAAGACAAAAGAAAAATAAATCACTAAAACTACCCAATACTAAAGGTGGACATCATGTCGTGCCGTGCCGTGCTGTCGTGGGCTATGCCACACCGGACCGGAGGGGGTGTCGTGCCGTGCCAAGAGGGAAGGCGGGACGTACCATGCCATGCCGCCAAATGACATACCCTATCCATGGTCCACGTGCCTACGTGCCGACCCACCTGCCACCCGTTATTTTTTTTTATTATAAAAAAAAAAACATTTTTCTTTAATGAATTAAAAAAATACATTTTATTACTAATTAAAATTTTTTATTATAAGCAGTATATAATTTTGTTAACATTATTCATGTAAGTAATTTAATTATTTAATAATTTTGTTTATATAATTTATTAACTTTATTATTTATATAACTATCGTGCCATGGGCCGTGCTGACTGGCCAAAAAATTGTGCCACCCCCATTGTGCTCGTGCCGAAATCGTGCAGATTTATTCTATTTGTTGTTCACGGCATGGCCCACCCTTCGTTTCTCGTGCCGTGCTGCTAGTGGGCTTTTGTCAAACTAGACATTATAGTGCCGTGCTCGTGACGCCTGCATGCCAACCCGGCCCGACCCATGTCCACCTTTATCTAATACCCAACTACCCACCCATCCACTTAACTACTACTTCGTACCAAAGAAATTTTGAAACCCTTTATCCATCACCAAAATCTAGCAAGCCAAGGTTCCACGAAAACCAAACTAGAAAAATCAATCTTTATTTTATTCTTTTCTATTCAAATTTTATTTGCCGTAATTTCTGTTCGAATTTTATTTTATTTGTTGTAGTTTACTCACTTAGTGTATTTGTTCGAAACTTCAAATTATTGGATCTATTACTTCTAAATTTCCGTTCGAATTTGTGTTGTTCTTGTTTGTTCGAATTACTTCAAGTTACCTGTTCGGATTTGTGTTTGTTCTTATTTAATTGTATTTTACTTGGTTGAGTTTGTTCGATTTGTTTGTTTTTTATTTAGTCGAATTTTATTTGTTCAAGTTTGGTGGAGTATGTATTGTATTTGTTGGAATTTCTGTAATGGCTTCACAAGTTCAGATTAGTGTAGTATTAGTATATATAAGTAACAATCTGCCAAACTAGGAATTTGGGTGAGGTTTAATTTGATTCAAATAGGTATGTTTGAAGCTTGGAATTTCAAGTTTATATATTGCAACATGTTTGATAAATTCCCTTTATTTTGATACATTATACAATATTGAATTGTCGTATCCATATCCTAGATTTTATTTTTTCTCATATCTCGTACCCGTACCATTCCCGTGTCTGTATCCTGATCCAAATTCGTGCAACCTAGGATAGTAAACTCCTATGCAAAACTAAACTCAAAACATCTAGGGTCCATCTGGTAGGGCATAAAACATTTTTCCCAAAAACTATTTTACCATTTTACATTGTTTGGTTTGGAGTAATATATTAAAATTTAAAATTTGGGGTGGAAAACCATTTTCCACCAATTCGAAAACATTTTCTCCCAAAATTGGGAGGAAAACATTTTCCATCAGACTTGGAAGGAAATGATTTTCCCTCACCATTGAAATATTTGATTTTCCATTCAACCAAATAATGAAAAATGCTTAAAATGTAAAATATATTACATGCAACCAAACAGCAAAAATTCTTCATGAAAATGAGTTCTTCGATGTAAAAGGTTTTTCATGGAAAACTATTTTCATCCAAAAATGTTTTACATCCTACCAAATGGACCCCTAGTAAGCCAAAAATGATCTAGAATTCCTGTAACAATAACAATTCAGTGGAATGAATTTGCCGGAAAAAATCACTAGGATGAAAGCTCTTTTGATTCATTCGTTATTGGTAGATTGTAAGACTTTCCTATGATTCTTTAAGACAACTTATACGTTAAAAAACTCAAATGCCAAATTCAAACATTAAAAATGCTTCACATAATTGAATGCCTTGTACAATCACCTAATTCAATTTCTTTTGCTTTGAAAAAGAAAAGTCCTACAATTCGTTTGCAATTGGCTTAGCAATATAACCAATAGTAAACATTCAAACCTCAAAAAAGCTTCAATATCAACCAGTATCTAAGAAAGCACAGCCTTCACATCAGGGGCAGGTTTACAGGGGTACAGTAGGGTAAAGTTTTACCCTCATTCTCCAAATATAAAGTGATGTTCAATAAAAAATAATAAATAAAAAGTGAATTTCTGAAGGAAAGCTCACACGTGACTTAAAAAAACTAAACAAAACCCTTTGTCCTGCTACTCCGTTCTCCTTTTCCTCACTTTCTCTCTCGGTCTCGCCTCTTTACTTTCTTTCACTTTCTTTTTCCTCAAAGCCTTAAAAACCCCTCAAAATCTACATATCAATGGTGAAACACAGAGACGCCGCACCTTTTTCCTGAAATCCCGAATGAAGTGCTACTGTGTCGTGGTGGTTGTGTCATAGTGGTTGCTTCGCCAGTTCACCCCAGTTGAACATTTCAATACAATGAGCCTATATTTCATAAATCCTTGACTTTTATTACTATGTAGCTTCATTGTTTGAATTTAGTGAATTCATTAACTTCATTGTTTGACTTTTATCAACTCCATAAACACATTGAGTTTAGGATTAGATTTATCAACTTCATTATTTGAATTTTAATTGTTAAATTGCTATGAATGAGATGTGGAAAATGCTAAGATTGTTAAAAAAAATTAATAATAATAATAATAATAATAATTTGCTAAATATTCAATAAATGATATGTAAATTGCCAAAGTGTCAATCTTTATATACCGACTTAATTGCAGATTCTGTAGTTGCTAACTATTGTTGATAATTATTACAACTAGTAGTGAATCTCGTACAAGTGATACAACTGTAGTGGGTTAATTATTGCTATCTTTCTAAATTGCATATTACTCCCTGCGTTCCCATTTGTTGGTTACGTTTGGTATCATGCACGAAGATTAAGAAATTTAGATAGTAGGAAAATATTCTTAGTTGTAAAGTGGAAAAAAGTGAAAGTTATACTTAAAATTTGTAGTGCAGTGATGCCTTTATTTTTTTAAACTTTTAAAAGATGTACTTGAAATATGTAGTGTAATGATGTCATTGTTTCTTTTACTCTTTTACCCTTATATAAGTGTAGGAAATGGACAAGAATCATAAAGGTAAATTTGTCCAAAAACATAGATAGAAAAGCAAAGGTTCGAAATGTAACCAAGAAAAGGAAACACCATAAAAAGAACACATAACCAACAAATAGGTACGGAGGGAGTAGCTAATTTTAGTGAGCCTAAAATCATTAATTTGAATGCTGGAATTGCATAATGAAATCTAGGAGTTTGGAATTTTTTTGGAAGCGTAGAGAGGGAAGTCACATAAGTTCTGCTTTGTCTCTCCAAATTCAAAGTAAGCTTCAATCGAATGAAAATCAAGACCCTCTAGTTCAAAAAAGTACAAAGGATATCCCTCTAATTGAAGAAGAAAATGATCAAGAGAAGCCTAATTCTTTGCCATCTCCTACAACTCCTCAAAGTAGAGCGAGAACGATTTCTCCTTATGCTACTTATGATGTTGATCTGCTCCCACATGATCCGGGAAAATGAATGCCAATCTCAAGCTACACCCCCAATGAACATGATGCTTTTCATAGAGGATATGTAATAGACCGAACCTCACTCAAATTTAATAATAAGCAGATTTGAACAATAAGGTAAGTAAAGCCTCTCAATTTTGATTAACGATGGCTAAAAGTTATAAAAGATAGCTAGACCTATCAATCTAATTCAGTAATTTAAGGCCATCACCCTCTCTTCCACCAGGGAATTCTTACAAAATGTTCACATGCCAACTACTGGCTTTCATTCATCTACTTATACAACAGCAACTACAATTACCTAGCTCTAATCAACTTTGTCACCATTCCACCACGGCACCACCTACTAAAACAGTCTTCTTTTGCACCCCACTTAGTGGAGTGTTAATTAGTTTTGTCCAAAGATACCAAATTTTTGTCATTAATAGAAGCAATTAAGTCTTACTTATGGGAATTCTAGCAAAAAGTTCACATACCAACTACTGGCTTTCATTCATCTACTTATCAACAGCTACTACAATTATCTAGCTCCAATCAACTTCCATTCCACCACCTAACACAACAGTCTTTTTTTGCAACCCTCTTAGTGGAGTGTTAATTAGTTTTGTCCAAAGATACCACATTTTTGTCATTAATAGAAGCAATTATGTCTTACTTACGGTATACACATTGAATTTGCCCAAAGTGTGTGGTCAAGGTTATGATGGAGCTAGTAACATAAAAGATGTAATTAATGGACTTAAGACATTAATAATGAATGAGAATAAATTTGCCCAGTACATGTACCATTTTGCACATCAACTTCAATTGACTTTGGCTCCTATAGCTAAGGATAATGATGATTACCTTGACTTTTTAAGCAGCTGGGATACTTGTTGAAAGTTATTAGAGTTTCTTGCAACCTTAGAGACATGCTACGAAACATTAAAGCTCAAAGTCTTGGAAGACTTAGCTTTGGGTGAGATTGAAAGTGGGCAAGGTTCGAATCAACAGCTTGGTTTAGATAGGTCAGGACACTAGTCAGGGGTCTCACTTCAAAACTATTTTGAAAATATCTACTATGCATTCTACAATAATCAAGGTACTTGAGAATATTGGAAACAGTGTAGAGTGCAAGGAACCATTATGTCAACATTTGAGTCATTTGAATGCATGTTTATGACGCAATTGATGTTAAATTATTTAGGTACACAGACGGGTGTCAAGTTAAGCTTTGCAAAGAAAAGACCATAACATTGTTAATGCAATGAGTCTTGCTACCGGGACTATAGAATGTTTACAAAAGATGAGAGATGAGAAATGGGAACTTTTCTTAGAAACAATATGTTCTAATTGTGCTAAACATGAGATTGAAGTTCCTAATATGAATGATATCTATGTTTCTCGTGGTAGATCAAAGTGTTTCTTTACAAAAGTCACATTTCTTCACCACTTTCGGGCGAGTGGAAACATTTCTAGGTGTCATTGATTTGCAGTTCTATGAGCTAACCAATAGATCGAATAAGCTCAACATGGAATTGCTTACTTGAGAACTAAAATATAGTTTCAAATCAGATGAACCATTTGTACCATGGACACCCCCAGAAAAAATAAATATAAAATCTATCACAGCTCATTTGCAAACTATTAAAACCAAGTCAACTATTCATACCATATCGAATCACATAGGAAATACTACCTTCTTAATATATTAGTCGCAACGATTTGACTTTTTTCCCTCTTTACTTTATTTTATGCCAAATCATTGCAACTATTATGTTATGGTACCTAAAATTAAATTGAACCTTAAAAATGCATGAAATTAAACCAAAACAAAAAAAAAAAAAAAAAAAAAAAAAAAAAAAAAAAAAAAAAAAAAAAAAAAACAA
>PYUH01000205.1:104569-135656 GCA_016808085.1 Suaeda aralocaspica
AAAAAAAAAAAAAAAAAAAAAAAAAAAAAGCAAAAGCAAGCCAAACCTTGTTAGAGGGATGAGGTTGTGAGGAGAAAATAAAGCTCAAAAGAGAAGGAACAGAATGAGGCCTATGAAATACAAAAGGCCTAACAAGAGGGTCAGCAATCAAGTAAGCCAAAGCACGAGCCGCTTCCGCTTGAGTAGCACTACCACTCGCATTATCGGCAACAGTATGAATTAACCAATCAAGCACCCTACCACCCCCAGCAGCAACAATAGCAGACCTCCTGGAAGCATTCGCAGCGGCAATATCAGCCAAAAACGCAGCAACACGGAAATCAAAAGCGGACCGAACCTCGTAGTTAGCGGACGACAAAACTGAACGGAGGGATTGCCAGAGGACAGAGGCAACAGTAAGAGTGTGGCGACAGCGGTGGAGGAAGCTGTGGATTTCACGAAGGAATGCATCGGAGGAAGTGGTGGTGGTGGTGGTGGTGTAGAGGAAGTAGGAGGTGGCGGAAAGGGTTGCTAGAGCGAGGAGAGAGAGGGGGAGTTTCCGAGGGGTGGTTGTGGTTGTGGTGGTAATGGTGGTTGGGAGATTGAGGGTTGGTGATGTGGAGCGCTCGGATTGGTGGGACGATTGGAGTGGTGATGGTGGTGGTTGGGAGGAGAATGGGCGGCGGTGGAGAAGGCGAATGTGGCGGTGTTTGTGGGTGGTGGTGTGAAGGTAATGGCGAAGCATTGTTTAATTTTTATTTACTCCGCTATCCTGATTTTCGATGAAAGTTTGGATTTTAATTGGAATTTTAGATTTCCAATTTTCTCACAATCCCATCTCAACACGGTAATATCTGGTAAGTCACTGAATATGTATGTATAGGAAATTACATGACATTTTCGTAAATAAGTTGAAAACTTTATTATCCCATTATCTTTTAAAATGCATATAAAATGATGACTTTACCCTCAAACTTCCAACATATTAACTTAAAATGCCATTGTGATATGCAATTTTGCATATCACAGTTAGGGCTGTACAGAAAATAGTCTGGACCGTACCAAACCGCGGACCAAACCGTATTTCTGCGGTCTGGTATGGTCTGCGGTCCAAAATTTATAGTCTGGATTTTTTAAGCTAGACCATAATTTTTGCGGTCTGGTCTGGTTTTTTTATTTTTTTAGACCAGACTAGACCGTAAATCGTAAATAATTATGGTTTGTGGTTTTAGACCGTAAACCGTAAACCATAAACCACATAAACCTTTTTAATTTGTAACTCTGTATGGTTTATCATTTTATGGTTGATTGATGGATGTTATATTGTCAGTTTTTGTTGTGGACTTGCACTTGGTTGTATAGGTAAACTTATCGTTTGTTGTGTATTAGCATTTCGCTCTTATATAGTTATGCTTCATAAAATCTTTCAGGAATTGTGGTTTACCGCAAACCGCACTAAACCAGGCCGTTTAAAAATTGTGGTTTGGTCTAAAATACGGTCTGGTTTGGAAAACACCTAGACCGAACCGTGTACACCCCTAATCACAGTGATTTAACTGTCATCCCTCATCTCAACACTATGAGAGACCCACAAAACCAGCTTCATTGTATCTTCGGATCGCTGAACCAACTAGCACCAGCTAATAGCCACACCTATAATCTATTTCCCAAAAACACAAACCCATGATTATGCTGCATGATATGAATCAAGGTACATAAAATCATGACAACTTCGATGGTTTGATGGATGTAGCTAAGAAGGATGCAACCTTGGGTGAACTGGTGGCCTTTGGTGACACAAGGCAATTTGGTGCAACTAAGGCTATTTTTTTTGTGTGCATGGTCACATGCAACTAAAAATTTTCACTAAGTGAATACAGTGTTTATAGTAGCATATGTTAATTTTTGCCTATAGGTTTTTTTCCACTGCAGTTGCTAGGGTTTTTGTCATTTCAGGCATATGTGTCTTCATTTCTTATTGGGTCTTGGTCATCATAATCGTCCAAAAATATATGGAGAATGGTTTGTTGAAGGTTTCTTGATTAAACGATTGAATCTTGAAGCATTTCTTGAAGAATGGAAGGAATCTTGAAAATTGCGCAAGGAAGCAACGAGGCTTTGTGGCGAGTTCTTGGACGATTTTCAAGGATCTTGGGCATCTTAAAAATTCCGTTATTTTTGAATGAATTTTAAATGATTATCTTGTTTGTTAATTAGTTAGTCAAGTTTTTAGAATAAAATCTACTTAGTTAGATTTAGCTAGAGTTTGTTGACAAGATAAAAGCAAGTTGTACGATGATGTGTCAATCTTATCTTGAGTTTGTTGTGCAACTTGTGCAAGTGGCCAAGTTGGACGTGTTTTATGTCTTTTTTCACGTGTATTTTAGTTTCTTTTGTTCTTAGGAAGTTGTTAGGATTTAGTTTATGGGTTATATTATAAATAGCCTTCAGATTAAGTTGTAACAGCATATATTGTTTTGTGAAATAAAATCAACTATGAGTTGTGCGTTTTTTCTCTATTGTTTTCATTCAAAAACAATATACTTGATTTTGTGAATTGGTGCTTAGGCTTTAGATTCACGTGAGGATAAATTTGAGTTTGAGGGTGCTTGGAGCTTTAATAAAACAAAAATTTATTCGAAATTCCTAGTTAAAATTCTTGGTGTTTCTTTAGAGAAATTATAACTAGTTTCTTTTGATTGTGAGTGGCGAGTGTTTATCAATATTCACATCAACTTTTGGTGCTTTCGTTGAGAGATCTATGATTCTAAAGTATTCTTAATTCTAATAAACTTTAAACATTATGGAGGGTGATGGTGAATGAAGGAATTCCTACAAATTTCACTAACGGACTTTCCTTGCAACAAACAAAAGAGCTACGAATGCAGAATGAAATTGACGAGTTAAAGACTCGTTCACTAGTGGAAAAATTGTGAAAGGTAACCCCTTATAGGTAACGAGCATATAAATTGCACGAAACCTTTTTTTTTATGTAACGGGCAAAGTTTAAACCGCAACCTTTGAGTCGTTTTTTCCAACTTTAGATAACGGGCCAAATATTGCCCGTTACCCAAACAAGTTTAAGTTTCGGGCGGTTAATAGCCCGTTACCTAAACAAGTCTTTGGGTTGGCGGGTTTTGTTTATATGTAACGGGCTTTGCTCTACCCATTACCTAAAGTACCCTCTTTTGGCATGTCATCAATGTATAGGTAACGGGCGTAGTATGCCTGTTACTTAAACGTTTTAAAGGTAACTCTAAAAAGATGACCGTTATCTATTTTGCTGTGGGCTTTTCCACTTAAGTTTTCAGTTAATAAGCATCACCATCTTCCTTTGAAATATAAAAAATAAAAATATAAACAAAAGAAGAGCAAAACCAATTCCACGAATTCCAGATCTCCACCTCTTTCGAACAACCAAATTCGAACTACAATCACCACCACCTCAAATTCGAACCACCAACTCCACCACCATCTCAAATTCGAACCCTCCTCAAATTCGAACTACATGCAATCTCCACCACCACCTCAAATTCGAACAACCATCTCTACTATCACCTCAAATTCGCCACAAAAGTTTTAACCTTCTTTCTAGGTTTGTGTATGTTCTCGTTTTAATTTTTTTGTATAATTTTTAAGAATTTATGAATTTTTGTTAATTTTCGTGGTTTTGTTTGTTTTAATTTTGTTGTTATTTGAAGTCCAATTGTATTGTTGTTTGTTTTAATTTTGTTGTTATGCTTCTGAGAAATTCTGTTTTTTTCTTTCTTTGGTTATTATTGTTCATTTTTGTGGTTCTGTTCATTTTATGTATAACTGTTGTTATTGAGAAATTCAGTTGTTTACTTCTGTTATTTTGATTGCTTGTCTGATTTCTGAATTTTATGCTTCTTTTTAATTCGAATTTTGAATTTTGTTGCATTTGGTTGTTTTTCTTGGGTTTTTTGAAGTTGGTTTTGGTTGAATTGAATTGGATTGGTTGAAATTTTTTATTTTGGTTTGTTTTGTGAAATGGGGTTTGTTTGATTGGTTTAAGGAGAAATGATTGTTGAGTAATTGATGGAGTTGATAAAAAATGTGGACAACCTTCGGTTGCAAGGCTGGATAAAGAGGAGGGTTGGGTTGGATTGTCGTAGGGGAGTAAGTGACAGCGTGCGTAAAACTTTGTCACGTCCCATACAGCAAGTCCGCAAGGGGATGTGATAGAAGGGGGGTAATTATCAATCCAGTTATAAGTCAAAACAAGGGTGTAGTTTTATCCTGAATAATGTGTAGAACGTTTAAGGCTGAATACATTCAGACAGATTCCTCAAATGAAAGTCTTGTGTTGCCATGACCCCCTTATGAGAGCAGTTGGATGAATTTTATGGTGCTCTGATTAAGTGTTAGTATGTCAGCTTAATCTACGCTCTTGCTCCAATGGTGCAAATAAATCTATAAGAGTTTTGATAGCATGATGACTGGTTGAACAGAGAGGAGAAGGGGGGGGGGGGATATTACCACTCCGTGTCTAAGTTAAAAAAAAGGGTCTAATTTAATCCTGAATATTGTCTAGAATGTTTAAGTTTGAATACATTTAGACAGATTCCTCAGATGAAACACTTGTGTTGCCATGGCCCCCTTATGAGAGCACTTGGGCGAATGTTACGGTGCTTTGATTAAGTGTTAGTATGTTGGCTTAATCTACACTCTTGCTCCAATGGTGCAAATAAATTTGTAAGAGCATTAATAGCATGATGACTGATTGAACAGAGGATTGTTTTAGACCTTTGTAACACACGAAAAAATTGCGCATGATTCGTACAATAATAAATGCTATAGTTGTCCAGTATGCTACCAAATTACATGGCACCCCTTTGGCATCCCAATGTATGAAATTAGTTCCTTTGAATTTGTGAAGACTGAGGTTGCCTACCTGTTTTACCTTGAATCTTCACTGATGCATGGGGCACATGTCTTAATGAGATTGGAACGAATAGGTATTAGATTATTAGAAATGCTGATTGTATTTCCTGTATCTCTTTATGTGCGTAAAACACCTGTCTGTTTGCTTACAACTAGTTGATAGTTATATGTAAAGAAGCTGTTGTTTTTAGATGGTTTTTTGAGGCGCTTAATCTCTATAATTCTGATGTGGTTTTTGTGGTAGGTTCTTTTTGGATGGTTTCCTATGGCTTATGTAGCTTTGTTTATTTGTATGTATATGAATGACCTTTTTTTACGTGCCATGTCCTTTTGTGCTTATGTAGCTTTGTGTATCTGATGTGATTTTGGATGTCATGTCTTTTTTATGCTTATTATTGAACTCATAGAAATAGAAAAGCATTATTTGTGGTATGAAGTTGCATCTCCATTTCTTCAGGTTTTCCATACTGTTATCTGATCCAATATTGAAATTTACCATTACTGGTTGCAGGTGATTGGGTATCGTGCTCTATAGGTGCTAATTTCACGCCACATATCATTAACGTTAATGCTGGTGAGGTAATGATTCATACTCGTATAGTCATATGCATTATCGTTCAGCCATGTATTGATTTGAATATTAGATTAGTTATGTGAATATGAGATTGCTGTGTACAACCTCACTCCGAGAGTGTAGTTCTCGATCTCTAACCAAAATTAAATTCCAATTATAGTTGATTCTGTCAGCTTTATTATTTTCCATGTGTCTACATCTGATAGCAAGATTTCAAAACGGCAAACAAAAAGAAATGAAGTTGACACTTTATAAGTTGTAAATGAGACTACACATAGCACCTTTCCACCTTTTCTTTCAAGTTATCAAAAAATCTCTACTGCACATTAACTAGTGCGTAACTCAGAACTATATGAAAGGAAAAGGAGAAAACAATTATTGAACTGAAAATAAGATACTTGCATATATAGGTGCATCGAGTGTAGTACAAAGTACTTTTACAATGCTCATCTCTGAGTTTTAGAAATCCGGCAAAGTTCTTTCTACTTCAACATTGTTTAGATACTACTATATCTTTTTGTCTTACTAATAGCATGAGTACAATATTTAAGTTGGTGTATGATTTTAGGTATCGTCTTCTTTTGTTAACCGAAGTTGGTTCTTTCTTGATTGTTTACTAATAATTGTACTTGCTGCAGAATATCTTTTTGTTACAACCAAAAAGAACAGTTTTGACTACCACAGGTAGAGATAGACGTGTGCAGCTCTGTGTGGGTCCGTCACCAAAGGATATCTTGTAAGTGTTCTTAATTCTTAATCTCGCTCCTTTAAAGTTCAATTCACACCTACTCTTTACATCCAATTTACTCTTAGCTGCTCTCAAATTCAATTTGGCTATTGTAGTTCTATTGTGGTGTTATTATGGTGGTATTGATGTACATAATCTAAATGGTTGAAGTTATTATGAATTAATTGTTTAGAAATATATGGATCGGATTTTATAAGTTAAAGTTCCAATGTCAATTACACTAGTATAAACATGTTGATACAAGCATTTCATGTTACTTAATCTAAATTGCTAAAATTATTAAGAATTAGAAATATATGGATTGAGTTATTTTATTTTGAAGTTTTATGACAAGTTGATTGTTATACTTCTTTAGTGATTTTACATTTTCCACTATTGTTGTTCTCTAGAAAGATTAGATTGTAGGAGTTATTACTTGAAGCATTAAGTTCAACTTATTTGAATTCATATTGTAGGATTTCCCATTAACTTATTTGAATTTGCTGTCATATTTGATAAGAATAGTAATTCAAACTGGTAGTTTGTCCACTATGATGTTCTTTCTACCGTGTAGTAAATAACTGCAAATATGACTTATTCTTTTTGTTGAATTGCTTCATTATGTTTTGCTAGAAATGAATCGTAGTTGGATGTATGGTGACCGTTGGCAACGTGCCTATCTAGATGGGGTTTAGGAATTTTGTAACAACGCAGTGAAATATCGTTCAGATGCTATTGAGGAATTAATCTTTTGCCCTTGTCGTGATTGTGATAATATAAAGAGATGGGTCGATGTTAAGGTTATTGAAAATCATTTGTTGACTGTTGAGTTTCCGGATAACTACCAGATTTGGTACTACCATGGTGAAAACGTGGGTTCTATGGACATCAGTGAATTTCATGTGGATGATGAGGTTGTTGGGGATGATATTAATGATGTTCATGAACCCATACAAGGTGATCAAAATGAAATGGAGGATATGATGGGTGCGATGGGTGACAATGAGAATGATCAACCAAAGATGTTGGATGATTTAAAAAAGCCGCAGAGACACCTGTTTCTAGTTCCTCTAAGTATTCTAAGTTGTCTATCAAATCTAAGAGTGGATGGAGTAATGAGAGCTTCGATTGGTTGTTGGAAACCTTAATGGACATGTTTACAACTGATTTGCCTAAGTCCACCTATTTCGCTAATAAATTGATGAATCCATTAGGCTTAGGGTATACAAAGATAGATGCATGTCCCAACCATTGTGTGCTCTTTCAGAAGGAGTATGAGAAGTTGCAATCTTGTCCGATTTGTGGAGAATCGCGTTACAAGCGAGAGGGTGCAACCCCGGACGTGTCGAAGTGGCCTCCAGCCAAGGTTTTATGGTATCTTCCTATCATACCAAGGTTTAGATGACTGTTTTCAATGAAGAAAGATGCTAAAAACTTAGTTTGTCATGCTAAGGAAAAAAAGAAAGATGGATTAATTCGACATCCGGCTGATGGCAAACAATGGAAGAACATTGATAAAGAATTTTCGAGCCTTTGGTGAAGAGCCTAGGAATTTGAGACTTGGTTTAAGTACAGACGGGATGAACCCCTATGGTACTTTGAGCAGCACACACAGTATATGGCCAGTGTTGACCATATATAACTTGCCTCCATGGTTGTGCATGAAGCGCAAGTACATCATGTTGTCACTCCTCATTTCAGGTCTGAGACAACCTGGACATGACATAGATGTGTACTTAGCGCTTCTAATTGATGACTTGAAACTGTTGTGGCATGAAGGTGTGCCAATGTTTGATGCCCATACGAATACAAATTTCACATTGAAGAGAGGCTGCAAGAAAGTTTGAAGGAAAGAGTGGCCGCCGAAGTACAACAATATTTATGCTCAATAACGACTCCAAAAAAGCCAACCACAGTGCAAAGAGCCCCATCCTGTGAATCTGAACCACAAGTAATCAAGGTAACTTTTGACCATTTTTCATTAAGAATCCTAACGATTATTGTACTAGCTAATATCATTTACATAGTAACGAGAAACACCCTCAAGATGCACAAAACCATAGGAACCGATTAATGAATTAAATAAGACTTGATGATTTATGATCTGGTTAGTAATCCAGTTAGTAATCTGCTATATTCTGTTAGTAATCTAGTTAGTAATCTGTTATCATCTGGTTAGTAATCTGCTATGAGAATATTCATGTAAATTTGCTGCTTCTTCTTTCTCTCCAAAGCCTGTTGTTGTTTTTCCATTTCCTCTTCCCTCTTCATTTCCTTCAATTTTGCTGCATCAACATTCTCTTTTGAGAGAGCGTTCTTTGGTTTTTCCACCTTCAAAACCTCCTCTTCTTCCGGTGCTTGTTCAGAAGCAGTTTTTGACTCCTTAATACCCTTTTTAGATTCTTTCTGAGGTTTTTCTACAGCAGAAGTTTCTGTCTTTAAAGCGCTTTTGGCAACTTTGGAGCAACTTTAGGCGCCACATCGATCTCACTTGGTGACTCTGGCTTTAATAGTGGTTTCTCATCAAAGTTCCTGATCCTTCCATCTCTACTCAACTGTCGGTAGTCGGGTGATTACAACAGTCTCTTCTCGTAATCATCCCTAAAAGCCATGCTGCTATTCCACTGGGAAATAAATTTTATACCAAGTTTATACCAAGCATCAAAATGAACTCCCAATTGAATGCGTAACTACATACCACAACAAGTATAGCCCCAAAGTTTCACGTACTTAACCAAGACAACAAGGTAGCTCAATAAAAAGAAACAAATTGAAAGCAAGTTAACAAGACACAAATTTCCTTAAGCATCAGAAAGTATGACATTAATCAACAAGCCTCTATAACACATCTAAGGTTATGTAAACTATCAATCAATCAAGACAAAGCCTTAGTCCCATAAAACGGATGAGTCGACTACATGAACCAAAATTGTTATCCTAAACGGCCATACACCAAAATCATCTCCCTTCATTATCATCTTTTGACGGATATGTACAGTGTTCTCAATATACAACTAGTCATCAAAGATTCAAGTCAGGTATATAGGGGAAGATATAACCAAAAGAACAAAAGTGGAATTAGAGCTAATTAAGACAAATGATGACAAAATAAGAGACTAGGAATCAGATTCAGTGGTAAGCAAAATTTATGAGGAATAGAAACAAATCATAAACCAAAAAAGTAATATTGATTGGATGATCAACAAACCCTGAAATAATCAACAACTAAACTATTCAATATGAACCACCAAATCACAACTGAAACGAGTAGTTCACGTCAAGACTGATCAAAACTGTTCAGTTCAGAATTGATCAGAACTCTTTAGTTCAGAAGTGGTCAACAATGTTTCGATCAGAACTGTTTAGTTCAGAAGTGATCAAATAAAAGAGGAAACGAAGGAGGGATTCCTGCAGCTTAAATGGGGAATGAGAAAAGTTGTAATTAGCCCATATCAAGGGTACTTTACGGCCCTCTAACCTAACCAACACAACAAATAATCAAAGCTGAGCGGAGAATGAGAGAAGTTGTAATTTCCTTACAACTTTTATAATCAACCTTCTACAAACACAAACAAATGTCATGCTTTAACTTAACATTTTAAGTGCTCGACACTTGAAACTTGGACACTTTAATTAAAACGAAAATCATTCAAAATTTACATGAATAGTAATCTAGTTAATAATCTGCTATGATCTGGTTAGTAATGTACTATATTTTTGTTAGTAATCTGTTAGTAATCTACTATATTCTGAACTTCTTTCCTCCTATTGTGCAGTAACTGATTATTTTTAACTATTGCTAACGATTGATGTTCTGTGAACATAGGCACCGGAAAAATGTCATCTTACAGTTGAAGATGAGGACAACTCGGGGAACTTAGTTTTTGTCACTGATGGCATGGTACATCCGATGCTTCAACAAGTTGTTCATAATTTGTCTAAGCTTCCAAACCATTATCGGGTCAGGATAGACAATGTTTACGATGAGTTTAGATCAGTCGCACTCCCTGTACCCTTGTATGATGGTGCCAAGACTATTGGTAAAGCAGAAAAGGGTTTTGTGCAATGGTCTGTTGAGTTAGTGATAATTAACGACAAGGTACTGCATCTTAACTTTTGTTACGTTTATGCTCTTGGATATCAGCAATGGCCTGCATCTAACACTATTTTGAGTGCTAATAATGGATGCTTCTGGATTGTTATACTTTGCACACCAGGCTCATTCATGTCCTTCCCTAGGCTTCCAATACTGTGATGATAATCATTCAAATTCTATTTAATTTAGGTATAGTAATAAACTATTAATGAAAAGGTTAGTATAAGTTTGCATGCATATCAGACTATTATAATTACTATAATTTTTTGTTTCCTAAACTAACTTACCATATTCATTTGCTGTATTTTTCACTATCTCCCACATTTCTCTCAGGTACACACTCAGAACCTCCCTCATTCAGTCATTCACTTACACTCACACTCACACTCACAGCCAAACACTGACATACACACAAAAACAGAAACTCTAAATCAGTTCCTCAATCTTACTTACACAGTAAGAACCTCACACACTCACTCAGCAAAATCACAGTTACACAGTTAGTTAGAGTGACACAGTTAGTTAGAGTTAGTCATTGACTCACAGTCAAACTCCCCAACTCCCCTCTTAAGCTCAATTACTTTGATACTCACTAAGTCACTTACACACTACTGCTTTTTCCATTACAAGGTGGAGCCATCACCAAGCAAAAAAAAGAAAGTTACATCACAAAGTCGA
The DNA here is from genome assembly GCA_016808085.1 of Suaeda aralocaspica. Taxonomy (NCBI): domain Eukaryota; kingdom Viridiplantae; phylum Streptophyta; class Magnoliopsida; order Caryophyllales; family Amaranthaceae; genus Suaeda; species Suaeda aralocaspica. Next base: position 115,529 of record PYUH01000205.1, read on the forward strand.
GAACATGTATCTAGTTGTGGTCCTAAGTCTCAAGGATCAACTTGTGTAGAAACCGACAACTTCATTGGTGAGGAAATGAGTCATAACCTCAGTGAAGAATGTGAATTGTTGTGTTATCGGATTGTTGGTAGGGATTTCCAAACCATTTGTGTTCCATTAAATCAAGTGTATTACTTTGTTGATGGGGTTTCCGAAATTTGGGTCACAAGGGAATATGTGGGTGAGTTCCTCAGAGGAGCGTGGGCTAATGTTTCCTTGCTCCAAGTGTATATGATGTAAGAATAAACAATTTCTCCTCAATCTAACTTAATGGCAATGCAGATCGCTATACCATGGTTGATTGTTGTTGCTGTTCTTGCTTTTTTTTCTTTTATTTTTGAGGTGTAGGTACCTTATTCAGGATTTCTTAATCATATTTGATATGAATCACATCAAGTTATTATGTTCCCAACGAATAGCCGGCACTGAAATCGATCGAAATGTTGTTGGAGTTCAAAAGTATGTCAAAGATGATATCATGAGTGAAGTCAAAAAGGGAAAACCAATTCCCAATTTTTTTATAGCGCCATTCATTTAGTGGTAAGTAAAGTCACTTACTATTAAACTATTCTAAGTTGTTTTAAATACAAAATTTTATGTCCTATATAGCGGCCATTGGGTGCTTGTAGTATTAGACATGACATTGGGACCGGGATATGTGTTTGACCCTCTTTCGCTCGAAGGTCCTGACCCACGTCGTTGGTTGTGTTGTATGAATGTGTTTCGGTAGTAAGTGAAAATGTGTCTTATTTACATTATTTGTATGATATATATGTATATAGCAAACTAGTGTATTACCTAATCTTTATTATGTAAATGGTTTTAGTGCATACATTTTCAAATCAACTGTGAAAGGGCCTGCAAAAGATGCCGACAAAGCTACAATACAAATGGATGGAGGTTTGTGCACAACTAGAGTTTTGACTTCTGTATAAACAACAATTTCTTCGATATATTGTAACCATCTTGATTATTCAATATGTAGTGCCCTACGTCATGATATTCATGTATGAGGTAGTTGTTAGACATGGTGAATGCAAAGGTGACCTACAAGAGGTTAGCAAATGCTCTATATTTCTATTTTGTTTTCTTTTTATTTACTTTTGTGTTGCTATTGTATTTGAAAAAAAAAAACGTTCTGCCATGTTGCTTGAGTTTTATTTTAAAGTATATACGGAGTACTTTTTCGCATTTTACAAACATCTTATTCATTTTTTTTTAAAACTTTTTGATGAAGAATTATGTGCCTAGAAGTGAAGCCTACAATGAAGAAGAAATGAAAGAACTACGAGAACAATATAATGGGCAAAGTTCTTTCGAACTAATTATTTGGTGAAATAAGTTTGAATGTATAATTAAGTTAGCTTTCATTTACCTCTGTACGTTAAGCTTATGGATTTTAAATAATGAAAAATTAACTGCTTTACTTAGTAGCCTATGTTTTATACGAAATTATATTGAGTTTTAATTTCAATATTAATGATATTTAGATATGTGCTTGTTGATTTAAAAGCAAGCGTAACTAATTTTGTTAATGTTTGTGGTATATATGGTTGAATGTGGTAGTGAATGCATTGGGTTGAACTTTTTAGGCAATATATGGATTATGGAGGTTGAATTGCAACAATAGAATTGAATTGTTATGGTAGGGCCAAAATATAGCAAATAGTAAATAATAAATTATATTTTAAGTAACGGGCCATACTACAGGGCGTTACTTAAAAATGATTTGTAGAATAGAACAAACAAACTATAGGTTACAGGCATTAAATGTTGGGTTACCTAAAAGTATTTTAGGTAACGGGCATCAGCAAACATTCGTTACCTTTACCCACCTTTAGGTTACGGGCATGTACTTTTGCCCGTAACCTAAAGTTTGGTTTTAAGTAACGGGCACAATACAACCCGTAACCTAAAGTTAAAGTTTAGGTAACGCTCGCTGCCCATTACCTAAAAGAATATGCAACACACTTTAGCTAACAACGATGACCGTAACCTAAACCCCCTTTTGGCCCGTTACCTATGACGTTTTTTCCACTAGTGTTTGGACGAAGTTTTGAAGGTGGTTGCTTCTATTGGTACATACCAAGTAAGAGCAAATCCAAGAAACATGAGTCATTTGACTCAGAGGAGGGAAGCATGAATATTAGGAGTGTAAGAAGGCCTAAAATCACGACGGAAATCTTGAGTAGTGAAAGTGATGATGAACCAAAAACCAGATGCAAGAAAAAGGTCAAAAATAAAGATGATGATCGAAATTTAAAGCTTGAAATCTCTGAATTTGAAGGTAGCATGGATCCAAATAAGTTTTTGGAGTGGATTTGGAGGGTAGAAAGAATTTTCACCTATAAAGAGTATGATGATTGTTATGGCTAAATTTCTTTCTATGATCTAGCTTGAATGCAGCTATGCAGTTACCAGCTATCTTCCTAGCGTCCAGCTATGGATTGGGACTTGGTTAAAATTTAAGCCGAGGATCAAGGAGTTGAGGAGGAGACTAATTCAAGATATGTCCAAAAGGCAAGGTTCATGGGAAGTTAGGGTCAAAGAACTAAGAGAAACTTGCCTAAAAGATAGGAGGCTACATTGAAATTAGCATGAACCTGGTCAAGGATTCAAGCTAGGTACGCAGGAATTGGAGCGACAAAAATAGGAAGGACAATAACGACTACTAGCTAGGAGGAGATTGGATATAAATAGATGATAGAGTAGAAAACACACATCATAAGCTAATATCATTGTTATTCTTTAGACTTCAATATTCTTGTATTCACAACAGTGCTTTATTTACATTTTTTAGCTACATTCTTAGCAGTAGTATCCAAGCTAGCAAGCTAGCACTACCAATTGTAATTGTAATTCATTCCTAACTAGTGGACTAATGGACTCAATGCCACCCGCGATTTTTTACCTTGATTAAGGGGGGGTTTTCCGTGTCACCACATCTGGTGTTTCCCCCGCTCCCATCCTTGCATTACATTCTACCTACATCATAGCAGGCATAAAATAGAGTTATTTAGCTATAGCCAGAACCATCTATGGTTTGCTAGTTAGAGAGAATTTTAGCATAAACAATTTGGCGCCCACCGTGAGGCTGTAGTTAAGTAATCTATTCAACAAAACACATTCCTAATTCCCTAACTGATACCCACCTATGGCATCTGAAACATCCCAGAAAACAATGGAAGAATTAAGGCAAGCACTAGAGAGAACCCGGGCTGAATTAGAGAAAGTCAAGGAAGATAGCTAGAAAGCCGCAGTTGAATCTCAATCAACCATGGACAACCTCAAGAAGGAATTGGAATCAGTGAAAAGCAGCAAATCCTGGAAGAGAGACATAGGCAGAATCTCCAGCATGGCGAACCTTGAACAAAGTGATAGCGAGTGTAGTTCATCCGACGAGGAAGAAGAAGAGGAACCCGGAGAAGACCAAGACAATCAGCCCAAGAAGAAATCTATCAAGGAGATGGTGCTCCTAAGGCAACAAAACAGGAAGCTATACTAGCTGCTGTCTAAGCTGCCAGGAGCTCCAATCCCCATAACTACTGAGGCCAAGCGCAACTACGCTTTGTCACCTTTTGTAGAGGAAGTAGCTAGAGTGAAATTACCTAAGAAGCTGAACATTCCAGCGTGCACTAAGCTGTATGATGGGACGACAGATCCTGTAGACCACGTCTCCCAATACAAACAAAAGATGATGCCACTACCTATTCCATACGAAGCCGTAGAGGCTACCTTGTGCAGGTCGTTTGGCCCTACACTGCAGTGGTTGATGAAGCTGAAGCCGGAGACCATAGAAGACTTCTCTAGCTTGGCCAACAGGTTTTGCCAGCAGCTGAGCCATAAGGAAACAATCTAGCGACCTATACAGAATAGTGCAGAAACCCAACGAAGCTGTTAGGTCCTACCTAGTAGGTTCAACAAAGAGATGATAGCTATCCCAGATCTAGATTCATCCACTACCATTGAAGCTTTCAGACGAGGACTACCATACAGGTCCAGGTTGTACGAGGAGCTGACTTGATACCCTTGCTCCACCTTCGATGAAGTTCAAACTAGAGCTCTCACATAACTCAGGATGGAAGAGGATGACGCTTCACGACGACCCGCCTATGATGACCGCAGGATAGCTATCCAACAACGCAGCAACTGGAGGCATAAGCCATACCCAAAACGTGAATATGCTAATAACATCTACCCTTTTTCTTCTTCGCGGGTACCAGGTTACTACTATGGAGCTGATAGTTGTGCTAGCATTGAGTCATACTGCTTCAACATAGATATTGGAGGAGTAGTGAACGCTCTACACAAGCTTGGAGAAGTTGTGCACTAGCCAAGGAGAACAGACAAGCCAAACAACATGAAAGATAAAACAAAGTGGTGCAACTACCACAATGATCATGGACATCACACAGAAGAATGCTATCAGCTTAGAAAACAGGTGGCCTATTTACTCAAGAAGGGATACCTGAACCACCTACTAGGCAAGAAGGACGGATCGCAAGAAGAGACCAAAAAACTAGGGCCACCCTCACCACCAACTACGTCAAAGGTAATTAACTTAATATCTGGTGGATCTGAAATTTGCGGACTAACCTACTCTGCTGCGAAGCGTTTTGCTAGAGATGGAACAGGTACCCCCAGCAAGCCAGATCAGTTGAAGTCAGAAGAAGACAAGAAGCTAAGAAACATGACCATCTCCTTTGATGGATGTGACATGGAAGAGGAATACCATCATGATGGCTTAGTAATATCCCTACAAAGCAACTGTTTAATCAAAAGGGTAATGGTAGATAACGATAGCTCAACTAACATAATTTTCAAAGACGCTTTAAGAGAAATGGGATTGAAAGATGCTGACATCATCAAGATGCCTAAAGTACTAGTGGGATTCAATGGAGAAACAAAACACAGAAGGAGAGATCAACCAAACAACCTGGGCAAAAGGTGCGAATATGACAAGTAGATTCAATGTGGTAGATTGCCCTTCCGTGTACAACGTCATATTAGGGACGCCATGGATTCACAGAATGAGAGCTGTTCCATCTACCTACCATCAAGCACTAAAGTTTCCTTCACCATGGAACAATTGAAGGATACAAGAAGATAACAAGGGATTGCTATAAGAGGACATTGAAGCAAAAGCAGGCGAGCATCTAGCAATTACAGGAAGGGTTCACTACGAAAAAAAGGGTCATTTCCAACGGAAAAATTCCGTCGCAATAGGCGTAAATTCTTTTGCGACGAAATTTCGTCGGAAATTGGTCGTCGAAATTTTGCTTGTCGCAAAAACAGGAATTAGCGACGGAATTTCCGTTGGAAAAATTTTGCGACGGAATTTGCGATGGAATTTCCGGTGGGAAATTCCGTCGGAAATCATAAATAGAAAAATAAAAAAAAAGGTGGTGAGGCATCAATAGCCACCTCACCACCTCCTGTGTCACCACCCCCACCACCACCCCACCACCTTCCACAACTACCACCAGCCAACTAGAATCACCTCGCCACAACCTACAATGCCACAATTAACCACTCATTTTTCACAACCACCTCGCCACAACCCACAACGCCATAATTAACCACCCAAAACCCCCGAACCATAAACCCACCACCGAACTCGTTTTAGCACTTGCCACAGCATCTAGAAAACTTAGGCACTATTTTGAGTCTCACCCTATATTGGATATGACTAACTATCCTATAAAAGCTGTATTGAAAAGACCAGAGCTATCTGGCAGAATGGCCAAATGGGCAATAACATTGAGCAGCTATGATATAAGATACCACCCGAGAACAACAATCAAATCACAAGCGTTAGCTGACTTTGTGGCTAACTTTAGCCCTGACTTGGAACAAGCTGCATAGCTAGAAATGAAGGAAATAAATCAAGTACAAAGCAGCCAAGTATGGAAAATGTTGTGGATGGCTCCTCTAACTTCAGAGGTGCTGGTTTGGGCATAATGCTAAAGTCGCCACAAGGGGACAAGGTAGTACGGTCAATTGCTTGCGATTTCATGGCTACCAACAACGAAGCAGAATATGAAAGCATTGATTGCAGGAATGGTGATGGCTAAGGACTTAGGGGCAACCTATCTAGAAATATATAGTGATAGCTTGCTCATAGTCAGCCAAGTCACAGGAGAATTTGCAGCTAAAGATTCCAAAATGACCCGTTACCTAGAGCTAACCAAACAAACAACAACCTACTTCACCCCCTTTAAAATCACAAAGATACCCAGAGACCAGAACACTCAAGCTAATGCCCTAGCCAATCTAGGATCAGCCCTTAGGAAGAGCAACCTGGCATCTATACCTATAATCCACCTAGCTAAACTTGCCATAGCTATACCAGAGAACAAATTAGTACTAACTATAACTAACCTAGAGACAACTGCGAGCACCAATACTGTACCCAATAGCCAATCGTGGACCAAACTAATTTATGATTACCTACAACACAACACCTTGCCAGATGACAAGCTAGAAGCTAGAAAGGTCAGATTTAGAGAATCTAGATACCAGGTCATTCAAGGAGTACTATTCAAAATGTCAGCTAGAGGCATACTCCAAAGATGCCTAGAAAAAGATGAATGGCAGAAACAACTGAAGGAGTTCCATGAGGGGCAATGGGGGTCGCACATAGCTGGAAGATCATTAGCAAACAGGATCCTCAACTATGGCTATTATTGGCCAACTGTTAGACAAGATGCAAATAGGTATGTAGCTAGATGTGATAGCTGCCAAAGACACGCACGCTAGTATGTCCCATAAACCTTCTGAAGCTTTGCACCCAACGTTGACACCATGACTTTTCATGAAATGGGCATGTACATAGTAGGAAAGCAACCTCTAGTTCCAGGACAGAAAGTGTTCATGCTTGCACTAACAGTTTATTTTTCTAAATGGATTAAAGCAGAATCCTATCAAGAAGTCAAAGACAAGGAGGTTGTCTCTTTCATCTGGACTAACATTATATGCAGGTTTGGGGTCCCTTCTGAAATCGTATGTGATAACGGATCATAGTTCGTAAGTGATAAGACAAAGGATTTCTGCAGTGAATGGAATAGCACCTTAATCACATCCACCCCTAGGTACCCACAAGCAAATAGGCAAGCAGAATCAAGAAACAAGTCAATCATCAATGGGATCAAGAGGAGGTTAGAAACCAAGAAAGGAAGATGGGTAAAAGAACTACCTAGGATCCTGTGGGCCAATAGAACTACACCTAGGACAGCTACGGGACAAACGCCTTTTTCTCTAGTTTATGGATGTGAAGCTGTGCTGCCTGCAGAAATAGTAACACCAACAGCTAGGTATGGGTTGATGACACAAGAGGCGAATGAGGTGGAGCTAGCTAATGACTTAGACACCATAGAAGAATTAAGAGATAACACGCTCATTAGAATGGCTACCCAGTAGAGCATAGTAGCTAAGAGTTTCAACAAAAATGTCAAAGCTAAAGTATTTCAACAAGGAGACTGGGTATTAAGAAAAGTGTTTGCCAACACAAAAGAAGAGAACGCTAGAAAGCTAGCTGCCCAATGGAAAGGCCCATACCAGATTATCAATGTGATAGGCAATAGAGCCTATAGATTAGCTACAACAGAAGGAAAGGAGATACCCAGAAGCTAGAATGCATCCAATCTAAAGATCTACCACATCTAGGCTAGGCTATAAACAAAACCTAGCCACCATGTAAGCTGTATCAATATAATTCTCTTTTAATTCATTACTTTCTTATTTTAAAGTTGATTATTGACTAAAGCATTGGATGGCCGCTGGTAGAAACACCAACAGCCGCTCCTAACACTTGCTGTCTTGCTGACATAAAAAAAGCAGGCCCCAGATAGGCCACCTAGGGGTCCAGTTACTCCATAAAGAGTAGCAACCAAGGCTCAGACGCCATACAAGGCTTTAACGCCATCAAAGGACGAGTGGACATTAGCTGGAAGCTACCCCAGCAACCAAACCACGTTAAGACAGCAGTCCATAGCTAACTCACAAATTCATCTAACCACGTGCATAGACAAAAGGTATGCATACAATTTCACTCGAAGTTAGCTAGCACACACACATATATATATATATATATTACCATAAGACAAAAGCAACTAATAACCCAAACAAAACCCAAAAATTAAATTAAAGAAGTTAAATGTCAACAAAGCAATGCAGAAAAAGAAAAGAAACAACAAAACACATTGACCCTTGTCAAAAAACATTGTCTAAATACCAAAATAGTAGAGAAACTATCCTAAACATCCTCCTTGATCACAGCATCCTCTTGCTCCCCTTCTGCCAGACCTCTAGAAGGAAGGGCACTAGCTTCTTGAATGGGAGTTTCACCCATCGTAGCTATCTCCTCATCACTAGCTAAGCTAGCAACATCACCAAGAGGAACCTCATCAACAGGCAAAGAGGGAGCAGGAAGAAGGTCAGGTAGACTCCCAAAGTGTTCGAGATATTCATCCACACAACTTTAACAGTCCTTAGTTGTAGCCCCCTTATGATAAACCTCGTAAGATGTCATACCCTTCCTCTCATAAGGGATGAAGCGGCTACATCTTTGTAGTCCTCTTTTAGGGCTTCCAACTCCTGCGCCAGCTTCTCTCTCTTGGCTAAGCACCACATCAGGAGGAAGGCTGCTTAAAAGATGATTAGCTGCTGGGAATAACAATTTTTCGGCATAAGGCCATATCCCCTCTCCAATAACTTCCTTGGACAGGAAGGTAGGTTGAAAAGATAGCTCCACATCATCCACAAACACGAGATTAGCTGGCTTAGGATATTTTGAAGGGGGAGGTATGGTAGCAGCAGTTTCGGTAGTCTGCGACTGTGTATTAGCAGAGCTGGTAGTACTACTACTGGTGGCTTTCCTTTTGGCTACTCTCCTCTTCGCCTCCTCAAATGGTATCTTGTCAAGGCCTGTAAAAGACATGGAAAAATTAGGTAACATTATTCCCTTAACCCTAGAAAGAGCAACCAAATCACATGCAATAGAAAGAAGCATATACCAGAAGACTTAATGGGTGTTGGAATAGGAGAAGCCTAGGTGGCGTCAAAAGTCCTCTCGTTGATAGGGTAGCTTAAAAATACCTTGGACACAGAAGTCTCAGTAACCAGGGGAGGTGGAGAGTGAACTGCAAAAGGAAACGAGTAAGAACCAAATTAATAGGAGTGATAAACAAACAGAACACAAGAGGAACTAGCAAATATACCTGTACGGTTCTACCCAGTTAGAAGCCATTCCCACTCTTTTCCAAGGGAAGACTTTTTGACAAAAAAGTGTTTAGTCTTCCACCCTTATCTGAGGCACCCTCATCATCCACCAACTTAGTTCTAAGTACCCTAACCTTCAAGGTAGCAAACCCTTGACCTACCTTCCTAATGGAGTACACAGCTATCAAATCATCAAAGCCAAAGTCTAACCCCCATTCCCTACACTTTTTTTTTCAACTACTTTACAAACCCTCCAGAGAGACGGTTGAAATTGGCCAGGACCTAGACCTAGACGCTCAATAGCAGGTTTAGTAAGCCATGAGAACGGGTAGGTGAATCTGATCAAGAAAGGATAATCAAAGAAACCTATGTGATCAGAGGGGCAGGTTTCAGGGCATTGGCTAGAAGTAGGGGCCACTAGCTTGGCGGTTCAGGGAAAAGGGCCATAGCATCAATTTGTTTTAGGTTTTCTTCGGTTACTATGCTAATTACATCATCTTTGGCTCTACCCATTGCAATTACGAAACAATCTCTTAATCTAAGGGGATATCTGTGGTTTCTAAGAGCTCCTAAAGGTCGAATTTTGGTCATGAAACAACAGAAAAAAGAGAAGAATCTAAGTACCTGATGGGAATTAAATCGCGTCAAATCCGCAAAATCACTAAGCAATTCAAGCGAATTTATAGTCTCTTCCTCTCTGAAGCAGAGTTCGTAAGTTGAGGTAGGTTCAATTGGAGAATTGGCAGGTATTTATAGAGATTAATCACAAAGATAACAGATAGATTTTTGCATTGATTATCCTAACTACTTAAATCTTTTCATATCTTTTCAATTATAGGCCTGTGTTTATATTTTATTTAAAAGGATATTAATTGCATCTAAATAAATCCATTGGATTTTTTGCTATACCTTTATCTGACAAAACAATAACTTGCAACTGGGAAACTGGTGCCTCCAGCTTACAAGTTAGGGGCAAATCGTTATGGCTAAATTTCTATCTATGATCTAGCTTGAATGCAGCTATGCAGTTACCAGCTATCTTCCTAGCGTCTAGCTATGGATTGGGATTGGTTAAGGATTAAGCCGAGAATCAAGGACTTGAGGAGCAGACTGATTCAAGATACGTCCAAAAGCCAAGGTTCATGGGAAGTTAGGGTCAAAGCACCAAGAGAAACGTGCCTAAAAGATAGGAGGCTACATTCAAATTAGCATGAACTTGGTCAAGGATTCAAGCTAGGTACGCAGGGAGCGATAAAATAGGAAGGAGAATAATGTCTACTAGGAGGAGATTGGATATAAATAGATGAGGAGATAGAGTAGAAAACACACATCATAAGCTAATATCATTGTTATTCTTTACACTTCAATATTCTTGTATTCACAACAGTGCTTTATTTACATTCTTTAGCTACATTCTTAGCAGTAGTATCCAAGCTAGCAAGCTAGCAACACCAATTGTAATTGTAATTCATTCCTAACTAGTGGACTGGTGGACTCAAAGCCAACCGCGGTTTTTTTTTTTTTTTTTTTTTTCCCGAAGAATTATGTGCCTAGAAGTGAAGCCTACAATGAAGAAGAAATGAAAAGAACTACGAGAACAATATAATGGGACAAAGTTCTTTCGAACTAATTATTTGGTGAAATAAGTTTGAATGTATGATTAAGTAGCTTTCATTTAACCTCGTACGTTAAGCTTATGGATTTTAATAATGAAAAATTAACTGCTTTACTTAGTAGCCTATGTTTTATACGAAATATATTGAGTTTTAATTTCAATATTAATGATATTAGATATGTGCTGTTGATTTAAAAGCAGCGTAACTAATTTTGTTAATGTTGTGGTATATATGGTTGAATGTGGTATGAATGCATTGGGTTGAACTTTTTAGTGCATATTGGATTATGGAGGTTGAATTGCACAATAGAATGAATTGTTATGGTAGGGCCAAAATATAGCAAATAGTAATAATAAATTATATTTTAAGTACGGGCCATACTACAGGGCGTTACTTAAAAATGATTTGTAGAATAGAACAAAACAAACTATAGGTTACAGGCATTAAATGTTGGGTTACCTAAAAGTATTTAGGTAACGGGCATCAGCAAACATTCGTTACCTTTCCCACCTTAGGTTACGGGCATGTACTTTTGCCCGTAACCTAAAGTTTGGTTTTAAGTAACGGGCACAATACAACCCGTAACCTAAAGTTAAAGTTTAGTAACGCTCGCTGCCCATTACCTAAAAGAAATATGCAACACACTTTAGCTAACAAGATGACCGTAACCTAAACCCCCTTTTGGCCCGTTACCTATGACGTTTTTTCCACTAGTGTTTGGACGAAGTTTTGAAGGTGGTTGCTTCTATTGGTACATACCAAGTAAGAGCATACAAAGAAACATGAGTCATTTGACTCAGGGAGGGAAGCATGAATATTAGAGTGTAAGAAGGCCTAAAATCACGACGGAAATCTTGAGAGTGTGAAGTGATGATGAACCAAAAACCAGATGCAAGAAAAGGTCAAAATAAAGATGATGATCGAAATTAAAAGCTTGAAATCTCTGAATTTGAAGGTAGCATGGATCCAAATAAGTTTTTGGAGTGGATTTGGAGGGTAGAAAGAATTTTACCTATAAAGAGTATGATGATTGTTATGGCTAAATTCTTTCTATGATCTAGCTTGAATGCAGCTATGCAGTTACAGCTATCTTCCTAGCGCCAGCTATGGATTGGGACTTGGTTAAAATTTAAGCGGGATCAAGGAGTTGGGAGGGAGACTAATTCAAGATAGTCCAAAAGCAAGGTTCATGGAAGTTAGGGTCAAAGACTAAGAGAAACTTGCCTAAAAGATAGGAGGCTACATTGAAATTAGCATAAACCTGGTCAAGGATTCAAGCTAGGTACGCGAGGAATTGGAGCGACAAAATAGGAAGGACAATAACGACTAATAGCTAGGAGGAGATTGGATATAAATAGATGATAGAGTAGAAAAACACACATCATAAGCTAATATCATTGTTATCTTTAGACTTCAATATTCTTGTATTCACAACAGTGCTTTATTTACATTTTTTAGCTACATTCTTAGCAGTAGTATCCAAGCTAGCAAGCTAGCACTACCAATTGTAATTGTAATTCATTCCTAACTAGTGGACTAATGGACTCAATGCCACCGCGATTTTTTACCTTGATAAGGGGGGGTTTCCGTGTCACCACATCTGGTGTTTCCCCGCTCCCATCCTTGCATTACATTCTATACATCATAGCAGGCATAAATAGAGTTATTAGCTATAGCCAGAACCATCTATGGTTTGCTAGTTAGAGAGAATTTTAGCATAAACAATTTGGCGCCCACCGTGAGGCTGTAGTTAGTAATCTATTCAAAAAACACATTCTAATTCCCTAACTGATACCCACCTATGGCATCTGAAACATCCCAGAAAAACATGGAAGAATTAAGGCAAGCACTAGAGAGAACCCGGGCTGAATTAGAGAAAGTCAAGGAAGATAGCTAGAAAGCCGCAGTTGAATCTCAATCAACCATGGACAACCTCAAGAAGGAATTGGAATCAGTGAAAAGCAGCACAATCCTGGAAGAGAGACATAGGCAGAATCTCCAGCATGGCGAACCTTGAACAAAGTGATAGCGAGTGTAGTTCATCGACGAGGAAGAAGAAGAGGAACCCGGAGAAGACCAAGACAATCAGCCCAAAAGAAATCTATCAAGGAGATGGTGCTCCTAAGGCAACAAAACAGGAAGCTATACTAGCTGCTGTCTAAGCTGCCAGGAGCTCCAATCCCCATAACTACTGAGGCCAAGCGCAACTACGCTTTGTCACCTTTGTAGAGGAGAGTAGCTAGAGTGAAATTACCTAAGAGATGCACATTCCAGCGTTCACTAAGCTGTATGATGGGACGACAGATCCTGTAGACCACGTCTCCCAATAAACAACAAAGATGATGCCACTACCATTTCAACGAAGCCGTAGAGGCTACCTTGTGCAGGTCGTTTGGCCCTACACTGCAGTGGTTGATGAGAGCTGAAGCCGGGAGACCATAGAAGACTTCTCTAGCTTGGCCAACAGGTTTTGCAGCAGCTGAGCCATAAGGAAACAATCTAGCGACCTATACAGAATAGTGCAGAAACCCAACGAAGCTGTTAGGTCCTACCTAGTAGGTTCAACAAAGGATGATGCTATCCCCGATTAGATTCATCCACTACCATTGAAGCTTTCAGACGAGGACTACCATACAGGTCCAGGTTGTACGAGGAGCTGACTTGATACCCTTGCTCCACTTCGATGAAGTTCAAACTAGAGCTCTCAATAACTCAGGATGGAAGAGGGATGAACGCTTCACGACGCAGCCTATGATGACCGCAGGATAGCTATCCAACAACGCAGCAACTGGAGGCATAAGCCATACCCAAAACGTGAATGATATGCTAATAACATCTACCCTTTTTCTTCTTCGCGGGTACCGGTTACTACTATGGAGCTGATAGTTGTGCTAGCATTGAGTCATACTGCTTCAACATAGATATTGAGGGAGTAGTGAACGCTTACACAAGCTTGGAGAAGTTGTGCACTAGCCAAGGAGAACAGACAAGCCAAACAACATGAAAGATAAAACAAAGTGGTGCAAACTACCACAATGATCAGGACATCACACAGAAGAATGCTATCAGCTTAGAAAACAGGGGGCCTATTTACTCAAGAAGGGATACCTGAACCACCACTAGGCAAGAAGGACGGATCGCAAGAAGAGACCAAAAAACCAGGGCCACCCTCACCACCAACTACGTCAAGGTAATTAACTTAATATCTGGGGATCTGAAATTTGCGGACTAACCTACTCTGCTGCGAAGCGTTTTGCTAGAGATGGAACAGGGTACCCCCAGCAAGCAGATCAGTTGAAGTCAGAAGAAGACAAGAAGCTAAGAAACATGACCATCTCCTTTGATGGATGTGACATGGAAGAGGAATACCATCATGATGGCTTAGTAATATCCCTACAAGCAACTGTTTTATCAAAAGGGTAATGGTAGATAACGCTAGCTCAACTAACATAATTTTCAAAGACGCTTTAAGAGAAATGGGATTGAAAGAGATGACATCATCAAGATGCCTAAAGTACTAGTGGGATTCAATGGAGAAACAAAACACAGAAGGAGAGATCACCCAACAACCTGGGCAAAAGGTGCGAATATGACAAGTAGATTCAATGTGGTAGATTCCCCTCCGTGTACAACGTCATATTAGGGACGCCATGGATTCACAGAATGAGAGCTGTTCATCACCTACCATCAAGCACTAAAGTTTCCTTCACCATGGACAAATTGAAGGAACAGAAGATAACAAGGGATTGCTATAAGAGGACATTGAAGCAAAAGCAGGCGAGCATCTAGCAATTACAGGAAGGGTCACTACGAAAAAAAGGGTCATTTCCAACGGAAAAATTCGTGCAATAGGCGTAAATCTTTTGCGACGAAATTTCGTCGGAAATTGGTCGTCGAAATTTTGCTTGTCGCAAAAACAGGAATTAGCGACGGAATTTCCGTTGGAAAATTTTGCGAGGAATTTGCGAGGAATTTCCGGTGGGAAATTCCGTCGGAAATCATAAATAGAAAAATAAAAAAAAGGTGGTGAGGCATCATAGCCACCTCACCACCTCCGTGTCACCACCCCCACCACCACCCCACCACCTTCCACAACTACCACCAGCCAACTAGAATCACCTCGCCACAACCTACAATGCCACAATAACCACCATTTTTACAACCACCTCGCCACAACCCACAACGCCATAATTAACCACACCAAAAAACCCCGAACCATAAACCCACCACGAACTCGTTTTAGCACTTGCCACAGCATCTAGAAAACTTAGGCACTATTGAGTCTCACCCTATATTGGATATGACTAACTATCTATAAAAGCTGTATTGAAAAGACCAGAGCTATCTGGCAGAATGGCCAAATGGGCAATAACATTGAGCAGCTATGATATAAGAACCACCCGAGAACAGCAATCAAATCACAAGCGTTAGCTGACTTTGTGGCTAATATTAGCCTGACTTGGAACAAGCTGCATAGCTAGAAATGAAGGAAATAAATCAAGTACAAAGCAGCCAAGTATGGAAAATGTTGTGGATGGCTCCTCTAACTTCAGAGGTGAGTGTGGTTTGGGCATAATGCTAAGTCGCCACAGGGACAAGGTAGTACGGTCAATTGCTTGCGATTTCATGGCTACCAACAACGAAGCAGAATATGAAAGCATTGATTGCAGGATGGTGATGGCTAAGGACTTAGGGGCAACTATCTAGAAAATATATAGTGTAGCTTGCTCATAGTCAGCCAAGTCACAGGAGAATTTGCAGCTACTAAAGATAAAATGAAGTTACCTAGAGCTAACAAACAAACACACAAAAACTACTTCACCCCCTTTAAAATACAAAGATACCCGAGACAGAACACTCAAGCAATGCCCTAGCCAATCTAGGATCAGCCTTAGGAAGAGCACTGGCATATACCTATAATCCACCTAGCTAAACTTGCCAAGCTATACATGAGAACAAATTAGTACTAACTATAACTAACCTGAGACAATGGAGCACCAATACTGTACCCAATAGCCAATCGTGGACCAAACTAATTTATGATTACCTACAACACAACACCTGAGATGACAAGCTAGAAGCTAGAAAGGTCAGATTTAGAGAATCTAGATACCAGGTCATTCAAGGAGTACATTCAAAATGTCTAGCTAGAGGCATACTCCAAAGATGCCTAGAAAAGATGAATGGCAGAAACAACTGAAGGAGTTCCATGAGGAGCAATGGGGGTCGCACATAGCTGGAGAATCATTAGCAAACAGGTCCTCAACTATGGCTATTATTGGCCAAACTGTTAGACAAGATGCAAATAGGTATGTAGCTAGATGTGATAGGCCAAAGACACGCACGCTAGTATGTCCCATAAACCTTCTGAAGCTTTGCACCCAAAGTTGACACCAGACTTTTCATGAAATGGGCATGTACATGTAGGAAAGCAACCTCTAGTTCCAGGACAGAAAGTGTTCATGCTTGCACTAACAGTTATTTTTCTAAATGGATTAAAGCAGAATCCTATCAAGAAGTAAGACAAGGAGGGTGCTCTTTCATCTGGACTAACATTATATGCAGGTTTGGGGTCCCTTCTGAAATCGTATGTGATAACGGATCATAGTTCGTAAGTGATAGAACAAGGATTTCTGCAGTGAATGGAATAGCACCTTAATCACATCCACCCCTAGGTACCCACAAGCAAATAGGCAAGCAGAATCAAGAAACAAGTCAATCATCAATGGGATCAAGAGGAGGTTAGAAACCAAGAAAGGAAGATGGGTAAAAGAACTACCTAGGATCCTGTGGGCCAATAGAACTACACCTAGGACAGCTACGGGACAAACGCCTTTTCTCTTAGTTTATGGATGTGAAGCTGTGCTGCCTGCAGAAATAGTAACACAAAGCTAGGTATGGGTTGATGAACAAGAGGCGAATGAGGTGGAGCTAGCTAATGATTAGACACCATAGAAGAATTAAGAGATAACACGCTTATTGAATGGCTACCCAGTAGAGCATAGTAGCTAAGAGTTTCAACAAAAATGTCAAAGCTAAAGTATTTCAACAAGGAGACTGGGTATTAAGAAAAGTGTTTGCCAACACAAAGAAGAGAGAACGCTAGAAAGCTAGCTGCCCAAGGAAAGGCCCATACCAGATTATCAATGTGTAAGGCAATAGAGCCTTAGATTAGCTACAACAGAAGGAAAGGAGATACCCAGAAGCTAGAATGCATCCAATCTAAAGATCTACAATCTAGGCTAGGCTATAAACAAAACCTAGCCACCATGTAAGCTGTATAATATAATTCCTCTTTAATTCATTACTTTCTTATTTTAAAGTTGATTATTGACTAAGCATTGGATGGCCGCTGGTAGAAACACCAACAGCCGCTCCTAACACTTGCTGTCTTGCTGACATAAAAAAAGCAGGCCCACGATAGGCCACCTAGGGGTCCAGTTTACTCATAAAGAGTAGCAACCAAGGCTCAGACGCCATACAAGGCTTTAACGCCATCAAAGGACGAGTGGACATAGCTGGAAGCTACCCCAGCAACCAAACCACGTTAAGACAGCAGTCCATAGCTAACTCACAAATTCATCTAACCACGTGCATAGACAAAAGGTATGCATACAATTTCACTCGAAGTTAGCTAGCACACACAATATATATATATATATTACCATAAGACAAAAGCAACTAATAACCCAAACAAAACCCAAAAATTAAATTAAAGAAGTTAAATGTCAACAAAGCAATGCAGAAAAAGAAAAGAAACAACAAAAACACATGACCCTTGTCAAAAAACATTGTCTAATACCAAAATAGTAGAAAAACTATCCTAAACATCCTCCTTGACACAGCATCCTCTTGCTCCCCTTCTGCCAGACCTTAGAAGGAAGGGCACTAGCTTCTGGAATGGGAGTTTCACCCATCGTAGCTATCTCCTCATCACTAGCTAAGCTAGCAAAAACACC
This sequence comes from Suaeda aralocaspica, assembly GCA_016808085.1. NCBI lineage: Eukaryota > Viridiplantae > Streptophyta > Magnoliopsida > Caryophyllales > Amaranthaceae > Suaeda > Suaeda aralocaspica. The sequence goes on from PYUH01000205.1 coordinate 133,362, forward strand.
AAGAGGAACCTCATCAACAGGCAAAGAGGAGCAGGAAGAAGGTCAGGTAGACTCCCAAAGTGTTCGAGATATTCATCCACACAACTTTAACAGTCCTTAGTTGTAGCCCCCTTATGATAAACCTCGTAAGATGTCTACCCTTCCCTCCATAGGATGAAGGGCTACATCTTGTAGTCCTCTTTTAGGGCTTCCAACTCCTGCGCCAGCTTCTCTCTCTTGGCTAAGCACCACATCAGGAGGAAGGCTGCTTAAAAGATGTTAGCTGCTGGGAATAACAATTTTTCGGCATAGGCCATATCCCCTCTCCAATAACTTCCTTGGACAGGAAGGTAGGTTGAAAAGATAGCTCCACATCATCACAAACACGAGATTAGCTGGCTTAGGATATTTTGAAGGGGGAGGTATGGTAGCAGCAGTTTGGTAGTCTGCGACTGTGTATTAGCGAGATGGTAGTACTACTACTGGTGGCTTTCCTTTTGGCTACTCTCCTCTTCGCCTCCTCAAATGGTATCTTGTCAAGGCCTGAAAAGACATGGAAAAATTAGGTAACATTATTCCCTTAACCCTAGAAAGAGCAACCAAATCACATGCAATAGAAAAAGAAGCAATACCAGAAGACTTAGGGTGTGGAATAGGAGAAGCCTAGGTGGCGTCAAAAGTCTCTCGTTGATAGGGTAGCTTAAAAATTCCTGGACACAGAAGTCTCAGTAACCAGGGGAGGGGAGAGTGAACTGCAAAAGGAAACGAGTAAGAACCAAATTAATGAGTGATGAAAACAAACAGAACACAAGAGGAACTAGCAAATATACCTGTACGGTTCTACCCAGTTAGAAGCCATTCCCACTCTTTTCCAAGGGAAGACTTTTTGACAAAAAAGTGTTTAGTCTTCCACCCTTATCTGAGGCACCCTCATCATCCACCAACTTAGTTCTAAGTACCCTAACCTTCAAGGTAGCAAACCCTTGACCTACCTTCCTAATGGAGTACACAGCTATCAAATCATCAAAGCCAAAGTCTAACCCCCATTCCCTACACTTTTTTTTCAACTACTTTCAAACCCTCCAGAGAGACGGTTGAAATTGGCCAGGACCTAGACTAGACGCTCAATAGCAGGTTTAGTAAGCCATGAGAAAGGGTAGGTGAATCTGATCAGAAAGGATAATCAAAGAAACCTATGTGATCAGAGGGGCAGGTTTCGGGCATTGGCTAGAAGTAGGGGCCACTAGCTTGGCGGTTCAGGGAAAGGGCCATAGCATCAATTTGTTTTAGGTTTTTCTTCGGTTATATGCTAATTACATCATCTTTGGCTCTACCATTGCAATACGAAACAATCTCTTAATCTAAGGGGATATCTGTGGTTTCTAAGAGCTCCTAAAGGTCGAATTTGGTCATGAAAACACAGAAAAAAGAGAAGAATCTAAGTACCTGATGGGAATTAAATCGCGTCAATCCGCAAAATCACTAAGCAATTCAAGCGAATTTATAGCTCTTCTCTCTGAGCAGAGTTCGTAAGTTGAGGTAGGTTCAATTGGAGAATTGGCAGGTATTTATAGAGATTAATCACAAAGATAACAGATAGATTTTTGATTGATTATCCTACTACTAAATCTTTTCATATCTTTTCAATTATAGGCCTGTGTTTTATTTTATTTAAAAGGATATTAATTGCATCTAAATAAATCCATTGGATTTTTTGCTATACCTTTATCTGACAAAACAATAACTTGCAACTGGGAAACTGGTGCCTCCAGCTTACAAGTTAGGGGCAAATCGTTTGGCTAAATTTCTATCTATGATCTAGCTTGAATGCAGCTAGCAGTTACAGCTATCTTCCTAGCGTCTAGCTATGGATTGGGATTGGTTAAGGATTAAGCCGAGAATCAAGGACTTGAGGAGCAGAACTGATTCAAGATACGTCCAAAAGTCCAAGGTTCATGGGAAGTTAGGGTCAAAGCACCAAGAGAAACGTGCCTAAAAGATAGGAGGCTACATTCAAATTAGCATGAACTTGGTCAAGGATTCAAGCTAGGTACGCAGGGAGCGATAAAATAGGAAGGAGAATAATGTCTACTAGGAGGAGATTGGATAAATAGATGAGGAGATAGAGTAGAGAAAACACACATCATAAGCTAATATCATTGTTATTCTTTACACTTCATATTCTGTATTCACAACAGTGCTTTTACACCTTTAGCTACATTCTTAGCAGAGTAGTATCCAAGCTAGCAAGCTGCACACCAATTGTAATTGTAATTCATCTAACTAGTGGACTGGTGGACTCAAAGCCACCGAGGG
>PYUH01000205.1:135681-201975 GCA_016808085.1 Suaeda aralocaspica
TTTTTTTTTTTTTTTTTTTTACCCTGATTAAGGGGGGTTTTCCGCGTCACCACATATGGTGTTTCTCCTGCTCCCATATTTGTATTGCATTCTACCTACATCATAACAGGCATAAAATAGAGTTATTTAACTATAGCCAGAGCCATCTAAGTTTTTCTAGCTAGAGCGAATTTTAGCATAAACAATGATCACTAATCTTACAAAAATAGTGAATTAAAACTCACTTCTTATGCAAGTTTATGGCTTAAAGGACTACAAAAGAAGAGAAAGAAGGAGGGTAAATCAAAAATCATCTCATGGGCTAAATTGAAAAGGGATATGAGGAAGTGTTTTGTGCCTCACGATTTCGAACAAGATAACTTCTTTACGATGCATTCTCTTAGACAAAATCGAAAATTTGTGGAAGAATACATGGTGGAGTTCGAAAATCTTGTGATGATTTGTGATTTGGAGGAAAAAGAGGACCACAAAGTGGCTCGTTTTGTGGCTGGATTAGGTGAGAATATCAGGGAGAAAGTTGGAATACAACCATACTGGAGGTTTGAGGAAGTATGCAAGGTGGCATCTAGAGTAGAGAGGTAAAACTCACGAAAATTAAGAAGTTTTGTTAAACCCTTTGAACAAAAACGTGGTTTGGTGCCTACAAAGCTGCAATTTTGATAAAACATCCAGGACACCGACCATCATCAAAGATAAAGCCTATTCCAAGCCCATTGACAACGGAACTTGTTTCAAGTGCAAAGGATAGGGTCACTTTTAGAGGGATTCCCCACATGCTAGGGTTACAACCACTAGAGATTGGGGAGATGAAGAAAACTTTGAAGAAGAGGGGTAGGGATACGTGGATGAGGGTGAATAAAATCATGCTAAGTACAATACTCATGAGGAGGAGGTGGGAGAAATTGTTCCTGGATCACATGGTTAAAGTTTGGTTATGAGAAAAGTGCTTCAATCTCATCCAATCCCACCTTTGGATAATCAACGTGAGAAGATCTTTCTTACCAAGTGTAATGTGCAGGGTAAACTATGTGATATAATCATTGATACAGGACGCTGCACTAATGTGGTGTCTATGTTACTAATCGATAAGCTAGACATACATACAAAAACCCATCCACAACCTTATAAACTTCATTGGCTCAGCAACACCAGTGATGTTTAGGTGACTAAACAAGCATTGATTGCATTCAAGATTGGAAACTATGAAGATCAAGTGCTTTGTGATGTGTGCCCTATGGATGCTTGTCATATGCTATTAGGGAGACCTTGGCAATATGACAGATTTGTGAAGTTTAATGGGAGAACTAATGTCTATATTGTGCACAAACATGCCAAGGAGAAGTCATATGCACTGAAACCTTTGTTGGCTTCTAAATCTAAAGTAAGCATGGGAAATTCGAAAGGAGCATTGTCGATTGGTGAAAAGGAGTTAGAGAAGGAAGTGAAGGAGAGTGGCGTGGCTTTTTTGCTCGTTGCTAAGGAGAAAAAGAAGGATACACTCGTAATTCCATGAGTGTTGAAGCCTTTGTTGAATCAATTCGTAGATGTTTTTTCTAGATGAGTTGCCTCCTAGATTGCCTCTAATTCGGGGTATAACAGATTGATTTGATTCCAGGTGCCCAGATTCCCAATAAGCTAGCATATAGGTGTAATCCTGAGGAAACCAGGGAGATTCAAAGGCAAATTGAGGAATTGATGGAACAAGGGTATGTCAGGGAGAGATTGAGTCCATGTGCAATGCTAGCATTGATAGTGCCTAAGAAAGATGGGACATGGAGAATATGCATTGGTTCTTGTGCAATGAAGAACATAGCCATCAAATATAGGTTTCCTATACCTAGATTGGATGATTTGCTGGATGAGTTGTATGGGTCTCATGTGTTTTCGAAAATTGATTCGTGAAGTGGATATCATCAAATTAGAATGAAAGAAGGAGACGAGTGGAAGACTGGTTTTAAAACTAAATTGGGGTTATATGGATGGTTAGTCATGCCTTTTGGATTGACCAATACACCTAACACTTTCATAACACTTTGGGTTATAGGTAAATTTATTGTGGTTTATTTTGATGATATATGGGTTTACAGTACTTGCGTGAATGATGATCTAAATCATCTGAGAAGTGTGTTTGGTACATTGAGGAAGCAAAACTTTATGCCAAACTGGAGAAGTTATTTCTAGTGCCCAGTGTGACGTTTTGGAATACTTAGTTTCAAAGGATGGTGTTTCTGCTGATCCATCTAAAGTGGAAGCTATTAAATCATGGCATGTACCCAAAAGTATTACAGTTGTGCGAGCTTTTCATGGGTTAGCGTCATTCTATAGGAGGTTTGTGATGAATTTTTCATCTATGGTTGCTCCTATGACTGAATGTATCAAGAAGGATAAGGGAAAGTTTGAATGGACAAAAGGGGTGCAAGAGGCATTCGATTTTGATCAAGAAATTGCTTAACATGCCAATTCTAGTATTGCCTGACTTTTCTAAGCCTTTTGAGGTGGAGACTGACGCAAGTGGAGTTGGAATTGGATTAGTTTTGGTTCAGGATAAGAGGCCAGTTGCTTATTTCAATGAGAAGTTGAATGGGGCAAAATTAAACTATTCTACTTATGATAAGGAATTTTATGCCATTGTTCAAGCTTTGGATCAATCGAGTCATTATCTAAGGCCCAATCACTTTATTTTACACTTAGATCATGAAGCTCTGAAGCATATCAATTAGAGGTGTGCAAAACCGGGCACCCGCAAGTGCGGGTAGTGAATTCTACTACCTGAGACCTACCCGGTTGGGAATTTTGGGTACCTGCATATCGGGTACCCGAAATAAGTGGGTCGGGTAAGTGGATACCCGCGATTTCATTTTCCTATTGTTTTTTCATGTATAGTTGGACAAACTAAAATATGTATGTTCCTACTTCAAATTTCAAACTCGTTCTTTTTTTTACAAGAGTGAAAGCAAAATGAACATAGAAAAAACATAAAATACATAGTACATCACTTCATAATAAAGAGGCAACATAGTCCATCACTAAGACATGGAAATTAGTAAATTAGTAAAATGAAAAACAAAAGAAAAAAAATCAGAAACGCAAAAATATAAAAAAAAAAAGAGAAAAGAAAAAAAATAGAATAATCAAAGCTACATAAAACTGGAGAGTAAGAATTACAGCAAAGCTAAACCAAAAAAATTATAAAAACAAAGCTCAACCAAATAGCAGTGAGAGAGAAAGGCAATTTGTTGTGCGAAAAAAAAAGCCCAATCTAAACTAAAAAAATTAGGAAAAATGAAAATATAAAAATTGAATCGCACAACGGGTACTCGGAACAACAAAATGCGATACCTGTACCCGGTCCGAAAATTTTCGGGTACCCGGTATGCGGGTACTCGACTTGTAAAAATTGTTTTTAGTCCAAAAATTACCCCGTTTTTAATGATCGGGTAGTGCGGGTATCGAGCTGGGTTTTCTTGCACACACCTAATATCAATGGTCAGCATAAGTTGAATCCTTGTCATGCAAAGTGGGTAGAGTTTTTACAATCTTTTCACTTTTCATCTAAATATAAGACTGGCAAATCGAATGTGGTGGCCGATGCTCTGTCAACAAGGTATGCTCTCATAGGTGTTTTGAATTTTATGTTGCTTCGATTAGATCTTATCACAGAATACTATGAGAAGGACAAAAATTGTGGACCTATTTTGGCGCTAATGACGAAGGGTAGTTTGGGGTCCTATGTCACTACTACATTTAGAAGCAAATGCAACACTTACAAACCATTGCATTATGTATTGTTAAGCGTTGGTTTACACCTAAGGCAACGGTTCTCTGTCCGCTACTAATACTGACATTGCATCAAGTGTAATGCAGCGGTTTTTTATATCTAATGCGGCGCTTTTAGAATTTTCCAACAACCGTTGCCTTAGGCATTGCATTAGCCTTAATGCAACGGTTCCATGGACCTAATGCGAAGCCTTTATAACCATTGCATTAGGCCAGATGCAACAGTTTACTTGATATAATGCAACACCTCTTGATTTTAAGTGACCGTTGCATTTGGTCTAATGCAACACCTATTTGTTTTTTTATCGCCATTGCATTTGGCCTAATGCAACACCTATTAGATTTTGGCAAGCGTTGCATTTAGCCTAATGCAACACCTCTTAAATTTTGGCAACCATTGCATTTTGATCTAATGCAACACCTTGACAAAACCTAATGCAACAGTTTTCCACCGCTAAGACCGTTGCATATGATTAATGATCACCTGCGTGCTAATTAACTATAGTAATTAATGAACCTGTATTGTTGATAAAATACATGCAACGGTTTACATTAAATGTATGATTATCATGATATAAGTAAGCATGAGATTATCATTTTACGAAACGTCAGATCATAGTATATATTAATATGCTATGATTAAATAATTTAATTACAAAAGTCAAAATGGATAAAACTTAATAAGTTTAATGTACTCAATCTCCATACAAAAGCAACGAGTAANTTAGTAAATTAGTAAAATGAAAAACAAAAGAAAAAAAATCAGAAACGCAAAAATATAAAAAAAAAAAGAGAAAAGAAAAAAAATAGAATAATCAAAGCTACATAAAACTGGAGAGTAAGAATTACAGCAAAGCTAAACCAAAAAAATTATAAAAACAAAGCTCAACCAAATAGCAGTGAGAGAGAAAGGCAATTTGTTGTGCGAAAAAAAAAGCCCAATCTAAACTAAAAAAATTAGGAAAAATGAAAATATAAAAATTGAATCGCACAACGGGTACTCGGAACAACAAAATGCGATACCTGTACCCGGTCCGAAAATTTTCGGGTACCCGGTATGCGGGTACTCGACTTGTAAAAATTGTTTTTAGTCCAAAAATTACCCCGTTTTTAATGATCGGGTAGTGCGGGTATCGAGCTGGGTTTTCTTGCACACACCTAATATCAATGGTCAGCATAAGTTGAATCCTTGTCATGCAAAGTGGGTAGAGTTTTTACAATCTTTTCACTTTTCATCTAAATATAAGACTGGCAAATCGAATGTGGTGGCCGATGCTCTGTCAACAAGGTATGCTCTCATAGGTGTTTTGAATTTTATGTTGCTTCGATTAGATCTTATCACAGAATACTATGAGAAGGACAAAAATTGTGGACCTATTTTGGCGCTAATGACGAAGGGTAGTTTGGGGTCCTATGTCACTACTACATTTAGAAGCAAATGCAACACTTACAAACCATTGCATTATGTATTGTTAAGCGTTGGTTTACACCTAAGGCAACGGTTCTCTGTCCGCTACTAATACTGACATTGCATCAAGTGTAATGCAGCGGTTTTTTATATCTAATGCGGCGCTTTTAGAATTTTCCAACAACCGTTGCCTTAGGCATTGCATTAGCCTTAATGCAACGGTTCCATGGACCTAATGCGAAGCCTTTATAACCATTGCATTAGGCCAGATGCAACAGTTTACTTGATATAATGCAACACCTCTTGATTTTAAGTGACCGTTGCATTTGGTCTAATGCAACACCTATTTGTTTTTTTATCGCCATTGCATTTGGCCTAATGCAACACCTATTAGATTTTGGCAAGCGTTGCATTTAGCCTAATGCAACACCTCTTAAATTTTGGCAACCATTGCATTTTGATCTAATGCAACACCTTGACAAAACCTAATGCAACAGTTTTCCACCGCTAAGACCGTTGCATATGATTAATGATCACCTGCGTGCTAATTAACTATAGTAATTAATGAACCTGTATTGTTGATAAAATACATGCAACGGTTTACATTAAATGTATGATTATCATGATATAAGTAAGCATGAGATTATCATTTTACGAAACGTCAGATCATAGTATATATTAATATGCTATGATTAAATAATTTAATTACAAAAGTCAAAATGGATAAAACTTAATAAGTTTAATGTACTCAATCTCCATACAAAAGCAACGAGTAATGAATACAACTAAAATGTACTCCCTACGTGTACACACATAACTCGCTGCAAAATTGGCAAAAATCTATACATGACAATGACTTATTGATCAAAGCCCTTGATTCTTCATTCTTCCATAACTTCATCTTCAGAGCATGCATCATCCTTGTTTGATCCATTAACTTGATCTTCAACCTATATATAATTATACATATTCAAAAGGTTTACAACCAAAAACATTAAGTATAGGAAGCACAACACATTGCAGACCTACTACAAACAACTAATCGTAGGAAGCACAAAACATACAGAGCTGTCGATCAAAGCACCACATTGGTCACCTCATAGGGAAAGCACAAAACTATACAACGACTCTGAATCAACATAATAGAGACCTCACTTTGTGGTTTGTTTTTCAAAAAAAAAATTAGAAAAAAAAAATAGAAGAACTTATATAACACAATAGAAAAATAGAAACGAAAAATAAATTGAAGAACGGAACAAATCAGAAATTAAAAACGGAAAAAAAATCAGAAAAAAACACAGAAGAAGAACCAAACACATCAGAAAAACAGAAAAAAAAAAAAAAGAAAAGCAGCAGAAAGACAAAAAAAAAAAAACATAAGAAAAATAGAAATAGAAAACAGAAACCTAAAACCAAGAAAAGTAGAACAATGCGAGCAGAAACAAAAAAAAGAAGAAGAATAAGAGCACAACGAGCCTTTGACATCTCATCTAAACCACATCACAAATTACCAGAGAACAACCACATACACCATATACCAATCAACCAAGTATATAATCATCACAGCCACTTGAAACACCACTCAACCAACTATATATAAAATTAACCAAATCGACAACACAAAACATCACTGATACATGAGAATGTTGCTCAAGTCTGATCTGATATGTTAAGATCTGATCTTGTCTGAACTAATCGTACTCGAGGAGCAATGAAATGAAGTTACGAGAATGATTCAGGTGTAACCCTACCTTATTCAGTCTTGTCTGATCTGTTCAGACCGGATCTTTTCAGACCTGATCAGGTGTAATCCTACCTTATTCAGTTTTGGTCATTACGAGAACGATTTTGATGTTATGGAATGAAGTGGTAACTTGATTAGATAAAATCAAGTAGCAATGAAATAAGGTAGTACTATACGTGTTGTTATGGCAACAATTAAGTTATTGGCAAGTAGCATTTGTATATGTTTTTGAAAAAATGGTAACCTGATTTGATTAATCCACGGCAACCAAAGAAGGCCCAGCAATTGATGACTTGGTCATAAATGCACTCCTTGAAACCTGTCTTCCAAAAGAATCAGGAAGAACAAGGTTCATTTCGGGGTTAAGTTGTTGAAGTCTCTCCACCCAATCTTTCTCGATTACTTGTAAATACTCTTGCAGAAGCACAAAGTTAGAACTGCTTCCCCTCGTCAAAAGAGACTTCGTAACACCTGTCCCATACAAACGTAGACGGCCAGTGTGCTCAAGTTTCTGAATTACTTCATAGTATGGATCCTTAATGGTAGCTTCTTGTTGTTGTTGAGCACTTAAAGCCTCTATTTTTTCCTATAAAAAAGGACGTTAACAGCAGCAAATACAATGGTTTGGAGCCAGCATGATTGAATAATTAATTAGCTGTGTCAACAAGTTAGTGGATGACTCAGTTGATGATGGCCGGTGTGGATGAATGTGTTACTTTCATCCATGTTTGAATGCCCTATTAATTTCCTAATAAACATATATAATGATTAGAAAGTGAAACATATGCACTGAGATTTTAGAACTATGATGATCATATGCATTCATCAACACCAACTATATTCATTTAACCTTTTGTAGTAGTATAAGTATATGTACTTGAATACAGCAGGGAATCTCATATATTTACCCACAATTATCCATAAAATATATAGCCTTCAGTGCATCAACTAAGTATGTGATTGTCCTTTTAACCTTACTACTTGTTCCTTTATGCTCCCAATAATATTAGTATAGCATCCATGCTCTTGCCTTTTGGTTTTGAAAATAATTTATCCTTGTGTTTTTTTTTTCTCTCTTTAAAACAATTTAAGTTGATCTTGTTTATCCAATTCAGCCTAATCTTGATTAATACATCGGTATACACTAAATTACTACTCGTGATTGTACGTTACATTGAAAGGGGTTTTAATAATTAACCTAGTCGTAGTTGACTTGATGTAAACCTTTTCTTGTGAAGCTGATTCCTTGTTGGGGTCCTCTTATTGCTATCAATAAAGATTTACCTCCATTTTTAAAATCCATAATCTAAGGAAAAAGACATACAATTACATTTACGCGATACTTACCAACTCATGACGCAACAATGCAAGGGAATTTGGACCTAATGTATGCAAGTCGTCAGCTTGTTGTCGATTGATCCTATTCTTGTTACTTATTTCCTATTACGACACCATAACAATGGCAATTTGTCACCAATTAGCTATGTATGATGCATACACTGAAGAGAATAATTACAACCATGATATACAACTTTACCTGAACTGGTTCAACCTCCCAACATTTTAGAAGATCTTTAAAATGACCATTAGGTATTGTGTTTGGCCGGTTTTCCCACCTTTGTTCATTAGTGTCAAATGCATAATATTAGCGTTTCTTTACTCGACATTTGTAAGAATGCCAACGTTTACCTACAATCTCCAAGATGTATTTTCTTCCTTCTTCGTCAACTATGTACTTCCCCTAAAATCGAAACAAAGAACATTGCTCTATTAGTTCCCTAAATTGCAATAAAATTAACAAATCACTTTGGGGCCTCATAATTGTTTGCATACCAAGATTTACTTTGAAATGGCATCATGTGAGGGTACACTAGGCCAACCACAATAATTGAGAGGAGCAAGGTTGTCATCCCTAGCAATGGTTCCTAAGAACCCTCTAAACTCTTTAATGATTTCTTTTGTGGGACCAATTGGTTGCTCGAATGACTTAAGAATAATTAACTTGCGCTTCTCACATGTACGTGGATGGACGTTAAGAAGTTTTGTTGGTCCTCGACCCTTCTTTTGTTTAGAACCTACGCATAACAGAACACACGTAGATTAGCAAGAGAACAGAACAGAGTTAAATGATTGCAAAAGTTTGATGATTTTGTAGCTTGATCAGATTACTTATAGGAAGAAAGTTAGAGCCAACATGTTTCTACAGAATTAGAGCCTCTGTTATAAAGTATGATCAAAATTATACACACAGGTTGTTGATGAGGATTAGGATGCTTAGCTTAGCTTGCTTGACCCGCCAACTTGGACTTTGGTGGTGTAGTATTATTATAAACACAAGTGCCCCAAATGTAGGGGAGTTTGAAGTTTTTAAATTGAAGACAGAACATAAATGTCCGTGGCATATAAAATTTATTATATAAGTATAAGAGATAAAATAATAGTTTCATTATTTTTCAATATAAGAGACAATTAAATTGTGTCAGCTTAAATTTGATATTGTTTTATGAAGAAAAAGTAGGAGTAAAACCAGTAAAAGACACAGAGAAGTAGCAGCAGGTTGTTCATGAGGATTAGGATGCTTAGCTTAGCTTGCTTGAAATGCCCACTTGGACTTTTAACGGGATTGCAGAACAGAATAACAGAATAGAAATAACAGAACAAAAATATAGAAAATAGCAGAAACAAAATACAGAAAAACATATAAAAATACAGAATATAGAACAAATACAATAGCATACAGAAATATAGAATACAAAAATTACAGAAGATAGAGTAGCAGAAACATAACAGAAAGAAATACTAAAACAACAGAACAAAAATACAGAATATAGGAAACAAAGAACAACATACAGAAATACTGAATACAGAGCAGAAGAAACAGAACAACAAGAAATGCAAAAACAGCTGAACAAAAATACAGAAACACAGAAGCAAACCTTCCTTTGAGCCACTGTTTCCAAGCTGAGCTTCAAAATCCGACACTCTATTTTCTGATTGAACAATAATATCAAGTGATTCATTGTTTGCTCCCTTGTGCGCGTGGCTTGAAAGTGTACCTTCAACCCCATCATCGTCATTGTTCCAAGGAGCCACAACCTCTATATTAGCGCCAACGTTTATCACAGACTCAACATCAATAATAGCGATTTGTTTTCCAAGTTGTTTCCTCCTAAGGCCAGGAAATGTGACTTCAATCCAGGGCTGCAATATTTCCTTGTGTGCTGCGCCTTTTCAGATTGTACACCAATTTTCTTCATTTCAAGTTGTTTTTTCTGCCTTTTGTGTTCAACATCATAACCTTTTAATGATTGATGAATTAATTGACATGGTGGTACGTGCTTCATTGATTCAACCATTGGGCCTGAACTACTCATTGGTCGTGCAAGTGCGATTGCTTCCTTCCTTGGTTGATTCACATGTTTAGTCACATAAGTGGTCATGGTCTTTGGGAGCTTCTTTGGTGCTGGTTGAGAACACACCTACATGGAAAGACAAAAATTTTGGTTTAACAATTTGATGACGAACAATGAATGTCACAAGATATATGTATTTACATTATTATTCTCTTCTTCTTCATCTTCAAGAGGGTAGTAGGTTTCATCATCATCATCAGAATAAAAGTCTTCATCCCTTCGATTTTGAAAATGAATTTTGCATTTTCTTGAAAGATCTTCGTTGCCAAACTATCTTTTCCATGTCCATTGGCTTCTATCCGTTCTGCATTTTCCCTCAATTTTTCCATCCGTTGAAATTCATCATTTGACATCCTTGGCTGACTAGCAAATTTATTCCCCTTCATCTATTCCAATTCATCAAGTAAATAAAAATAGTATTAGTAACTTATAATCAAAAGTTAAATTAAAGCATAGAAATACATAAGAATAATCAAGTTAAAGAAAATGACGACCATTATAATATTATCATGATCATAACAATAAAACACATAAGAATTAAAACAAACCATATGAAAGTTCTATGGGAAGGTTTTCAATAGCATAAGTCCACCCTTCCTTAGTTAAATTGTCAACATAGAAAACTTGCCGAGCTTGAGATGCCAAGATAAATGGCTCCCCTTTGCAAATGATCTTGTTCTTGTTAACTAAAGTTAGATTGTCATCATCAGTTTCAGAGTGGAACCACACACATCTAAACAACACAACGCTGAAATGACCATGGTATGATAACTCAATGATTTCTTCCAATGATCCATAATATTGGACACTTCCCACTATAGGATTGTCATCTTTAGTACTGAAAAAACTATTGGTTAAGGCTCCTAAGGTAACTCTGTTATTTTGAGTTAAACAATTAGCATCACGCTTCATGGTATGAAACTTATAACCGTTAACAAAGTAACACGAATGCTTTTTCACAAAATAAGAAGGTCCTTTTGATAACCATTTCACATGATCCGACACCATTTCACCTTGTTCAATTTTGGAACTAATTGTCTCTTTGAACCACACCATTAAATCCTTGCTATGACTTTGAGCTCTATCCCATTTTCTTTTTCCATGACAAGTTATTGAAGTCTTGTGCTCAATGCAATAAAGATTGAGTTAGTACCATTTGTAAAAAAAAAGGAAAAAGGTAAATCACTATTGTAGTCAGCTTATGTCATATATCTCTCAACTTCTTCACAATTGCAATTGAATAAGACATATTGATGCACTTGAGCCCATGTAAGTTTGTCAATCATAAACCCACAATTCTTTTTACAAGTCTTTCCCCTACCCTTTATAGGATGTCCAACTTTGGGGAGAAACGTTTGAGAATTGTGACAACGAGCATAATTATTGGAGTCATTAATGTTTGATCTTATTACACGCCTTGCACAAAATGTAGCACATTTCGAACGTTTGATTTCAATTCTCGAAGGAACCTCTCAATTGCATACATGCACCTTGAAGCAATAGGTCCACTAAGGCTAATTTCTTCCACCAAGTGAATAGGCAAATGAACCATTATATCAAAAAATGTAGGAGGAAAGATGCCCTCAAAGTGGGAAAGAACTTCAACAATCTCAGATTATAGTCCTTTAAGGTTAAGAGGATCTATTGTTTTTTTCCAAATGCATTCAAAGAAATAACTCAATCTTATCAAAGGCTTTGCAACTTCTTCGGTTAATGTCGTCTTCACAGCAATTTCAAGGAAGTAGTGCATCATAAAATGTGCATCATAAAATGTGCATCATGGCTCTTGTATCCTGTTATCTTTCTTTCATTAACTTGAACACAACGGGAAATATTAGAGGCATACCCTTGGGGTAGTTTTGCATTTTTAATAGTTTCACAAAACAACCGCTTTTGTCGCAATGTCATGCAAGAGCTTGAACTTAGGATCGCTTTACTACCATCCTCTAACGTTATAAGTCGAAGCTTCGGCATTACCCCTAAATCATTACAATCTTGATGAGCTGCTACATGATCTTTGGACTTTCCAGGAATGTCTAACAATGTTGCAATGATGTTATCAAAAACATTCTTCTCTATATGCATTGGATCAAGATTATAACGATTAGAACAATGCTTCTAATACAACAATGTGAATAGTATTGAAAAGTTTTTCCAAGGATTAGGATCATCGTCATTTTTTTCTCTTCTCTTTCCTTTTTTCCAAAATCATTGGGATGATCATGTAGAAGCTCCGCAATCTCATCTCCTGTTAATCGAATAGGTGCATTTTCTTCATCTAAGAATCTTTGATGAACCATGGAATGATACTTGCGAATGTTCTTCAGCCATTTTGATTCTGTTTCATAATGGCAACAAGGGCAAGCATTTTTCCCTTTTTTACTCCAACCAGATAACATCGCATAGCCCGAAAAGTCACTGGTAGTACCAACCAAGGCCACATGCAAGCCAAACCTTTGATTACTTGACGCATCATATGTTTCTAAATTAAAATCCCACAAATTCTTAGGATCCTTAATCAAAGGCTGCAAATAGATGTCAATGTCATTTCCAGGTGACTACGGGCCTGTAATAAGAAATGACAAAAATTAAAAACTCTGACTTCGTAGGCATCCAAGGAGGCAAGTTGTAATTTACCAAGATAATGGGCCAAGTACTATGCACAATGCTCATTGAATTATAAGGGTTAAAACCATCAGCAACCAATCCTAGCCTTATATTACGAGGATCTTTAGCAAATTGTGGGTATGACTTATTAAAGTCCTTCCAAGCTTGGCCATCTGCTGGATGGCGTAACAGGCTATCTTTTTCCCTACCATTTGAATGCCACTGTATTTATTTTGCCGTGTTAGCACACATATACAACCTCTGCAACCTTTTCTTAATTGGAAAGAATCGTAGTACTTTCATTGGAATTCTATGGCCCTTTTTAGTTGCCTCACTTATATCATTTTCCTTCTGTTTCCACCTAGGAGAGCCACAAACATGACAACTTGTTGCGTTTGCATGCTCCCCCCAAGACAACATGCAATCTTTAGGGCATGCATCAATTTTTGTGTAATCTAACCCTAAAGCTTTGATTACCTTATTCGCCTCATGAAAGGATAAGGGTAATTTGGCATGAGGTATCACTTCCTTACAGAATTTTAACATGGCAGTGAAAGTTACATTGCTAATCTTGTGATCGCACTTAAAAATAAATGCTCTAATGATGAAGGAAAGTTTAGAGAAAGTTTGGCATCCTGTATACAATTCTTCTTGACCTTCTTAAATCAACTTGAAAAATTCTTTTACCGCTTCATTTGGCCCCTCCCTTAAAGTTTCACTCAAATATTTGATGTGAATGTTGGTCAAAGAAATCACCACTCACAATGATATAATCTTATTTCGGTTTTCTCTAAAGCCAAGCACCAAGCGAATCGATCCAAGTCGAATAATTTTATGAATTAATTAAAGCTATGCACCCTCAATTCCTAAAATTATCCTCACAAGAGTCTAAGGCCTAAGCACCAACTCTTTCAAGATGTTCGAAATTTTCACACTCGAAAATTTCTTTGGTTTGTTTTGTTTTGTAGAAAACAAATAAAACTTAAACAATGATGTTTATTGGATTCAATAATCTGAAGTTTTACAAACTAATGTTGAGATTATTTATAGTCATAATCATCAAAAAAATCCTAACTAAACTAAGCTAAAAATACACGCATAGCATAGAAAAATCTCACTAATCTAGTGACTCATCGATGACTCACAAGATAAGATTTACACAAATCCCCCAAAAATTACAACGAGATTTACTCAACAATATGATTTACACAAATCCCCCAAAAAAATTGTCAATATTGACGCAATTCATGATCGTCCAATTTTGCGCCATTTTTGCGTTTTTTCTTCAACTCTTCAACAAACCTTTCAAGATTTGATCTTTTAATCAAGAAACCTTCAAGAAGTCATTTTCCATGTGTATAAGGCTGTAAATGATGATTAAGACACTTCAAGAATTAAAAGACTCAATGCCTAAAATGAGAAAACCCTATCAAGTGAAGTGGAAAAAACTCATAGGCAAAACCATCTTATTCCCCTAATTCCACCATTCTTTCGGTTGCTTTCAATGATCAAGTATTTTCGTGTGTCACCATACACACCCATGATGATGTATTAGAAGATCCCAAAAGCCTTGAATCTCCATAAGCCATTATTTCCCCCATACTTGTATCATCTTTAGAAGCCATTATCAAACCTTCGAAGTTATGACCTTGTTTCGTATCAATATTGTGCCATGTCATCATTCATAACTTGATCATCTTCTTTTCCAAACAAGTACTTTTTATTTCTATTAATATCCAACCCTAACTCTTCAAGTTCTTCTTTTCTTGGTAAAAAACCATTGCAAATTATATGATCCTTTACAACATTCCTACGATGCTAATAACGGTAACAACATGTAGTGTATAAACATTGGGTTTGGTCTCCTTGAGACTTTGTGGCAAATGCCTTTTCAATGTACTCATCAATTCCTTGCTCATATTCATGACTCCACTCTGTTAACTCCCACCATCCCATTTTTCCTTAAAACATTTATATTTGTTAGTTGAACATTAATTGCATGTAAAAGGAAATAAAAAACAAAGAACATCTTGCAAGTTTATAACTCTAGCCTAAAACACAAGTTATAGTTGTCAATATCTTGAAAAAAATCAAAGAATATTGAACACATAGAAGCTATTCCAACAAAATTCATCTCATAAAGAATGCATAAGTTATGATTCACAATTTGATTTTCTTAAGACCTTGGTAGGTCATACATGAGTGACTTAGTGAGACTTAGCTAAGCCTAGTATATGAATGATCATAGAAGTTGAAAGAAGGTAATGTGAAATATTCAACAATACACTTTTGTCAAAGAGAATGTTTCAAATAACAAGATATTTAAGAGAAGTTAAGGGATAACTACTCACTTAGATCATTTACCATGTTTAAATATAACTTAAGAATATTTCCCATCCTCAAATTTGCACAAAGTTGCCTAATTTGATGACTACAAAACAATCAAACATATAATATTAACCACAACTGTTGCCATACTTAAGGACCTAATTAAGGCTTAGTTATAATTTATTTGTTTGTCCAAATTCGAAAAGTGATTTGATATGATTTAATAAAAATTGATTGAAATTTAGTGTTATTGAGCAAACTTCACAACACAACCTGTGTGATGTCAACAGATCATCTAACATAGATAGACTCTTCAATATCCCTTAAGTCTAAAACTAAAATATTTTTTGGCACACTAACACTAACCACTAAAAGATACTGAAATAGTTTTTGGCAAGTCAGTGGCAACACAAGAACAACAACATAGTTAAATTTCAATTACGTTTTTTTTTGTGAAACTGAAATCAGTGGTAAAAGTATAGTACCAATTCGACAATAAGATGTTAAGCAATCTGATTGATTATTGTTGTTGTGCAAAGTCCATATGCAAAAACATTTGACTTAATTACATTTAGTTCTTAATTAAGCCTTCTTATAGTCAAATTTAATTAAGTCAAACATTTGACTTAATGCAAAAACATTTAACTTACTTACATTCTTATAATCTCATTTCTATGTGGGAAATCAGTTCTCACATCCTTAGCACTTTGACAGAACTTTAATTCTCATTCAGTCACTAGGGAAGGAGTTGTTAGATATGGAGTCAACACTCTGATTGTGATGAAAGTGGGTCAGCAGTTTAGATCAAGCAGCTATCCTTGTTCATTATTGCTACTATTGTGTGTGGAGGATCTTGTGTAGCTATCATTCTAACTAGCACCTTTTTTTGTTGCTCACGGTCTCTTGGTTGATCCGATGATCACTACTAATCTAAGAAATATGAATACCCTATATCATTAATGATTCAGATGCTAAACATGTCTGCAGATCTGATTAATTGTTTTCATTATTGATTTCCTTTGCAGATATGAGGCAAAGGCATGTTGATAGAGGAGCTTTGATGCTCGCTTCAGCGGAGGTTATGTTTGAGATTGATACTGAGACTCATGACCCTCTCGATATTGGTATTATCTCTTTCCAAGCTTTTGAGTCATGCACCCATGCTATATAAATCTTTTGATGAGACTAAGTGAGTGGAATTGGCTTTGTCAGGGGAAATGTGGATAAACTAATTAGTGTTATATTACCTTTGCTACTTCTTTGTTGCATTGTTTCCATGTGCATAAACTAATTAGTTTTATATTACCTTTGCTACTTCAAATGTAATTAAGTCCATATGCAACAACAATAAGTCCACACAGAACTGACTAAATTACATTTGACTATAAGAATGCTTAATATTAAATTATACTTTGGGTCTTTTCATCAGAAAACATAAGCTAACATGATGTTATCACACCATGTGAAATCTCTGCATAACTCAACATATATAGCATATATCAGGTAAAGATGAAAAATTTACCTTTTAAAACATATCTTCAACCTCCCAGTCCTTTATTTCCAAAGGAAGATTGCCAACATAAATTGTGTGGAGGGATGGGCAACCATTTCTGCAAAGTGCCAATTGAGCTGCACAAATTTAGCTACATGAAGCTAAAATTCGCAGAAACTCAACATTGATTAAAAAAACCAAATTCCAAAAAACCCAACTCAATTCAACCAAAATTAACAAACCCAAAAAACAAAAACTCAACACATGATTTTTACTAGAAAAATGCAATTAAAATTATAAAATTTAATCTAAGGAAAAAAAACTAATTACAATGAGTTAAATAAAAAAACATTGAATTCGAAAAAAACCACCACCACTCACCACTAACAAATACCTTCACTCGCCACCCACTCGACAACCACCACCACTCACCACCACCTTAGAATAACAATTCAACAGTATAATCAACACATAGAGAAAACAGAGGAAAAAAACATAAAAAATAAAAAAGACTTAGGTACAATCATACCAACTTTCAACAATGCCCAGCAAACCAACACAATTAACTAAAATATTGAATTCAATAAAACAAGAGAATCAAAAGACACCTTCACTTCGCAATGCAAGTCACAGTTCAAACTAAGTGAGTGGTGGTGGTTGTCGAGTGGGTGGCGAGTGAGGGAGTTTGTTGGTGGTGCAATTGAGTGGTGGAGGAGGAGTGCGCAGGGATGGCTGACGGTTGGTCGTGCCGGTAGGTGGGCGTCATGTAAGTGGGGTGGCTGCAATTGAGATGGTGGTATTGGTGGTGGGTGTTGAAGGCGGTTCGATAATGTGTTGTGAGTGCTGGTGTCGGTTGGTTAAGGAGGAGGCGGTTTTCATAGAATTTCATAACCTCAGGTACAATAGTGGAAGTGAATGAAATATTTAGGAGATGAGAGAGGGAAACAAACCTCCCAAACTTACTAATACTTAATTAGCTAGGTCACCAATTCATCAAAGGCAACTGTTACCTTCACCAAACGTAGCGGCTTTTCAAAGGCGTCGCATAAAGCTCAAAAAACCGTTGCTATAACTTGTTGCTTTAGGGCCACACCGTCACATTAGGTTGTTGCGTTAGAGCCAACCGTTGCTATAAGTGTTGCATTAACTTAAACCGTCGCATTATTATGTTGCATTTGCTCTTTAATGTAGTAGTGTGTGTTTCATGATGGTTTTCTATTCAAGGGGAATCTTCTATGCATTCCTAAGTGTTCTATCAGAGAGTTATTGGTGAGAGAAGCTCATGGTGGAGGACTAACAGCGCACTTTGGAATTACAAGGACATTGACTATGTTGCAAGAACATTTTTACTGGTCTAAGATGACTGCAGATGTTGAAGCCATTATATCTCAGTGTGCTACTTCTCAGAAGGCAAAAGCATCCTTTCATCAAGGTTTTTATACTCCATTGCCTGTTCCAGAATATCCTTGGGAATATGTAACTATCGATTTCGTGGTTGGATTTCCTAGAACAGCACGAGGAAAAGATTTTATCATGGTGGTGGTGGATAGGTTCTCAAAGATGGCGCATTTTGTTCCATGCCATAAGACAGATGATGCCATGAATGTAGCTGATCTTTACTTTTAGAATAGTATGAAGCTACATGGAGTTCCGAAAGCTATAATCAGTGATAGGGATACTAAGTTCATGAGTTACTTCTGTAAATCACTTTGGAGATTAGTAGGGACGAAACACTTTTTTAGTACATCATATCATCCACAGACTGATGGACACACAGAGGTTACAAATTGTACTTTGGGTGTTCTTTTGAGGGGTTTGGTAAGCAAGACACAAAAGGATTGGGATGTAAAGTTGGCTCATGCTGCTTACGACAGATCACCAACATATGCTACAAAACATTCACCCTTTGAAGTAGTGTATGGTATAAACCCAAAACTACCAATTGATTTCATTAGTATTCCTAAAGGGGAGCTGGTGAGTAAAGATGCAAAGCTTAAGGTAGATTATATGAAGAAATTGCATGCAGAAGTCAAAGTTAGGATTGAAAAGGTGAATGACACTTACAAGGAACGTGCTAATAGACACAAGACTCAACAAGTTTATATAGAAGGAGATTTAGTGTGGTTGCATTTACAAAAGGAGAGGTTTCCAAATCAATGCAAAAATAAACTCAACCCACATTGTGATGGACCTTTTAAAATCGTGAAGAAAGTGGGTGACAATGCATATCAGTTAGAGCTGTCAGGTGAATATGGAGTTCATGCAAGATTCAACATTGGTGATTTGGCTCCCTATGTACCAGATGATCAACTTCGAGGTTTGAGGGCAAAATTTTCTGAATAATAGGAGGATGATATGAATCAAGGTACATATAATCAAGATAACTTCGATGGTTTGATGGATGCAGCTAAGAAGGATGTAACCTTGGGTGAGCTGGTAGCCTTTGGTGACACAAAGCAATTTGGTGCATCTAAGGCTAACATTTTTCTGTGCATGTTCACATGCAACTAAAAATCATCACTAAGTGAATACAGTGTTTATAGTAGCATAAGTTAATTATGGCCTATGGGTTTTTTTTTTCCACTGCAGTTGCTAGGTTTTTCTCATATCAGGCATAGGTGTCTTCATTTCTTGTTGGGTTTTGGTCATCATAATCATCCTAAAATACATGTAGAATGGATTCTTAAAGGTTTATTTATTAAAACATTGAATCTTCAAGCACTTCTTGAAGAATGGAAGGAATTTGAAAATTGCGCAAGGAAGCAACAAAGCTCTGTGGTGAGTTCTTGGACGATTTTTAAGGATCTTGGGCATCTTAAAAATTCCGTGTTTTTTTAATGAATTTTTTATGATTATCTTGTTTGTTAATTAGTTAGTCAAGTTGTTAGAATAAAATCTAGTTAATTAGAGTTAGTTAGAGTTTGTTGACAAGATAAGAGCAAGTTGGAAGATGATGTTGCAATCTTATCTTGAGTTTGTTGTGCAACTTGTGAAAGTGGCCAAGTTGGGCATGTTTTATGTCTTTTTTCACGTGTATTTTAGTTTCTTTTGTTCTTAGGAAGTTGTTAGGATTTAGTTTATGTGTTATATTATAAATAGCCTTCAAATAATGTTGTAACAGCATAGAATGTTTTGGATTTAGTTTATGTGTTATATTATAAATAGCCTTCAAATAATGTTGTAACAACATAGAATGTTTTGTGAAACATAATCAACTTTGAGTTGTGCATTTTTTTCTCTATTGTTTTCGTTCAAAAACAATATACATGATTTTGTAAATTGGTTCTTAGGAATTAGATTCACGTGAGGATAAATTTTAGTTTGAGGATACTTGGAGCTTTAATCAAACAAATATTTATTCGAAATTCCTAGTTAAAATTCCTGGTGTTTCTTTAGAGAATTTATAACAAGATTATTTTGATTGTGACTGGCGAGTGTTTATCAACATTCACATCAATTTTTGGTGCTTTCGTTGAGAGATCTATAATTCTCAAGTGTCCTTGATTCTAATAGACTTTAAACATTATGGAGGATTATGGTGAAGGAATTCCTACAAATTTCACTAAAGGACTTTCCTTGCAACAAACAAAAGAGCTACGAATGCAGAATGAAATTAACGGAGTTGAAGAATATGACGCTACAAATGCAGAAGAACATTGAGGCAATGCAGGCTCACAACAAGCAATTGGATACCCAACTAGCTCAGCTTGCACAACCTACAGCTCAGCGGCAGCAGGGTCACCTACCTCCTCAACCAAATCCAGTAGCTCCAAGGGAACATTGCAATTCCATCACTACAAGAAGAGGGACCCACTATAAGGGCCTGAAGATGCCAAAAAATGATGCTGATTCAGAGATGGGAGCACAGAATGGTAAGACTAGCAATATGGTGATTGAGGAGATTGCAGAGCCTATACCTTCCAAGGAGAAAGATGACATGGAGAAGAGAGCTCCAGTAGTGGACAAGCCCATTGCTACATTGACACCACCCAAGGTGATACTGCCCTTTCCTCATAGAGTAGATAGGAATAAAAATGACAATCACTTTCGTAAGTTTCTCGATATTGTTAAAAATTTGTAGGTTACTATGCCTTTCACTAATTGGATTATGCAGGTACCTACACATACGAACTTTTTGAAGGATATATTGAGCAGGAAGCGTGAATTGAGTTTGGTAGAGACTGTTGCTTTAACTGAAGAATGTAGTGCTATTATGCAGAACAAGTCTCCACCTAAACTCAAGGATCTTAGAAGTTTTTCTATTCCTTGTAACATTGGTCCACTGTTTATTGACAAAGCTTTATGTGATTTAGGGGCCAGTGTTAGTGTAATGCCATTCTCTATTTGCAGAAAGTTCGATACGGGTTCATTGAAATTTACTAACATTGCTTTGCAGATGGCGGATAGGACAGCGCAATACCCAAATGGTATTTTGGAGGATTTCCCGGTAAGAGTTGGGAATTTATTCATTTCCGTGGACTTTGTTGTGCTAGATATAGAAGAAGATGCTCACATCACTATTATTCTAGGTAGACCATTTTTGAACACTGCAGGCCCTGTTAATGATGTCAAAAATGGTAGTCTAACTCTTTCTGTAGGTGATGACAAGGTTACCACAAACCTTAATAGTGCATTGAAAAGTTCCATGTTAGAACAATCCTACTATAAAATTGATATTATTCATGAAATTGTTTGTGATGATTTGCCTCGATCCCTTAAAAAGGATCTTCTGGAGGCCGTTTTATGTTTGGATATTGCTTCAGGTGAAGGTAACATGGAGTCAGATGAGTTGATCCAAGACATTTCAGGAGTGGAATTGAATTCAGAGGGCAATCATCAGTCTTTGAAGTTGTCCCAGAATATTTGTTCGGTAAAGGGGGTAACACAATCACAATTGAAACCCTTTCCCTCTAATTTGAAATATGCATTTTTAGATGAAAAAGAGTTATATCCTGTTATTGCTAGTGCATCTCTTACTGATAGTCAACTTAAGAAATTATTAGCTGTGCTTAAATGTCATTAAAAGGCTATTGGTTATACAATTGATGATTTTACTGGTATTAGTTCTGATTTTTTCATGCATCGCATTCATTTAGAGGAAGGCCATAAATCAGGCATACAAGGTCAGCGTCGTTTGAATCCTAACATACAGGAGGTAGTTAAGAAGAAGTCATTAAATTACTTGATGCTAGTATGATTTATTCTATTCATGATTCTAGATGGGTTAGTCTAGTTCAAGTTTTGCCTAAGAAAGGTGGAACCACTGTTGTACGTAATGATAAAAATAAATTGATTCCCACTAGAGTTGTCAAAGGTTGGAGTATGTGCATTGATTACGTAGAAAATAAATACCGCTACTGAAAAGGAGCATTTTCCCCTCCCATTCATTGATCAAATGTTAGAAAGGTTAGCTAGGCATAAGTATTTCTGTTATTTGGATGAATACTCGGGATTTTTCCAAATCCCCATCCACCCAGATGATACAGAGAAAACTACTTTTACATGTCCTTATCGTACTTTTGCATATCGTAGAATGCCTTTTGGTTTATGTAATGCCCCTGCTACTTTTTAACATTGCATGATAGGAACTTTTTCTGATTTCATTGAGTCCATTATCGAAGTTTTGATGGTTGATTTTAGTGTCTATGGAACTTCATTCGATGCATGCTTAGAAAATCTAACAAAAGTGCTTATTAGATGTTTTGAGGTGAATCTTGTACTGAATTGGCAAAAGTGTCACTTTATGGTCACTGAAGGTGTTGTGCTTGGACATTTAATCTCCTAACGAGTTATTGAGGTAGATAAAGCAAAGATACAGGTAATCGAGCAACTTCATCGTCCTGCGAATGTAAAGGGGGTAAGAAGTTTTTTGGGTCATGCAGCTTTTTATCGGTGGTTTATTAAGAATTTTTGTAAAATTGCGAAACCACTAACTCAATTGATTTTGAAGGATGCAGATTTTGATTTTACTAATGAATGCATTGAGTCTTTTAACAAGATTAAACAGGCACTTAATTCTGCACCTATCATCCAGTCTCCCGATTGGGACCTCCCGTTCGAGATCATGTGTAATGCCAATGACTATGTGTAATACCCCACATTTTCACGTATTTAAACAAAATATTTTTGTGTTTCATACGTATAACCTTCGTATTTATTCGTATAATTTTAGTATTTTTATTGAAAATTATGTTCAGTAGAAATATTAAATAAAAAGAAATTAACAAGAATATAGTAAATAATAATGTTTTGGTTAAAAGTATTAATTGTGTTCTTAAATAGTATTTTTTATGATTAAAGATATTTTTAAAACTTCTAAAAATAGTTTTTTCGAGGTTTCCTCATTTACTTAGGAGTGTTTATGGGCCCCACCAAAATCCTACTTTGAAGCCTATAAATTACCCTACAAAACCTAAAATTCCAAATTTTACTAATCATACTAGTCGATTAGGATTCCAGAAATTTAGTGAGAGAAAAGAGGGAAAAAACTTTTAGATCCGAAAAAAAGAAGAGAGTCAGAATTTCGAAGAAGAAAAAAAAATTTTCTTGGAGCCTTGGGATTCGTGCCCATCCGGACCCCACCGCCGGCCACAGCACCACCGCGACAGCCACCTGCTGGACCGCCGGCCACCGTCGGACCTCCTCCCTGTTTGGTATAATTTCGAACCTTTTATAAAAAAAAAAAATCTACTTCTTTATTTTTGATTCAGTCTTACAAATTTATGATTATAATTGTGTTTAATCATGTTTTTATAAGTTAATCATGTTTTGATATAAGTATGAATTGTTTTAAGTCATGAATTTGATTTGTTGTTCATGAAATTATAAATTAGGGTTTGAAAAAATTTATGATGTGATGATTTTATGAATTTTTAGGGTCTAAACTTTGATATTATGATCATAAATTATTGTTGGGTGAATTTATGATGATGTTATTAAGTTTAGATTGATTTTTAAGGGTTTTAGACTTGTTTTATAAAGCTGTTGATAAATTGATATTTTATATGTATTTTACCCCCGATCCCGATTGATTTTTAGCTCTAATACGACTCTTTTGAGCCATTTCTACTAACTTTTGCTATTTCGAGTGTTTGTTGTGCTTTTTATTAGATTTTACAAGAATCGATGATTTATCGTTGTTTTTCGAGCCTTTTGAAGCACTTGAAGAAGTTAGTGAAGAGTTGAAGTCATTTGGGAAGCTTGACTGAAGATTAGAAGTGCTAGAACGAAGAATTAAAGAAGTAATTAAGGAAGAACGAGAAAAAACCGAGAAACGGAGTCAAGGCGAGCGGCACGCCCGGACCGAGGCTGTGCGCCCGGGTGAGGGCTACACACCCGGACCCCTCCGGGCGGGTGGCTCTGAAGGGGGTTTTCCGTGTTTTTGAGCGTAATTTACCTAAGTACTTAAGGCTTTGTACTCCTAATTTGTCAATTACGCCTTTTTACTTTTACAAACCCTAGTTTACTCTAAAATTCTCTCTATGTGGAATTCTATTCAATCTTTCAATCAATAATATTCAGGTTTTATTTCAATCTCAATTCTTGTTCTTAATTAATGTTTTTTATTAGTTTTAATTTATATTCTTAGTTTTAATAGTTTTATGCTTAGAATTAAATTCTTGATTATTGTTGGGTTGTTTAGTTTAATCATGTTTAGGATTTTAATTGCTTTTATTGATTTAGTTTTTGTCCTTTCAATTATGAGTGAGTAGCTTCTTTTCTAGGGTTAGGGGATCCATGGATTGATTGGTGATAATTTGCTCATAAATATTAGTTTAACTATTAACGTACTTGAATTCCTGTTGTCAATTGTTATTGCTCTCAATTAAATACTGGCAAGGTTTACTTGTTAGTTTGATATTGTTGAAATCGATGTCGAGAGGTAAGATTACCACAATTAGATCATAAGGACAATAGGCAAAACGAGTCTAAGTGAGCGAGAACCATTAGAGGAGTCTTGAAGGAGACTAGATTCGAGAGAATTAGTGGACCTTAATTCAAGGAAATTGATAATTTAATTAATTATTTGTGTGCAATTCATTTGTTAATCTGTGGTGAATCGATGTCCTAGGTTTAGTCATTAATTAAATTCCTTAATCAATTTAGCTCTAATTCTAGTTAATTTCTTGATCACAATTGTCACTCAAAGGCCCTTTACACAATCTAAACTTTTTAGAACTAATAGGTTTAATTGCTTCCCTGTGGATTCAATCCCTACTTCCCTAGCTATATTAGTTAGAGTGGTTAGGTTTATTTTTGATAGGTGTGCGATAGCCTCATTAAATTTTGGCGCCGTTGCTGAGGAGGCAATTTTTAATTCTATTAGTCGGGTTTATACTGTTTCGTTTTTATTTTTCTTAGTCTCAAAGAACTTTTTGGTTCTTTGAGGCAGTTTCTCATTATTGCTCGGAGTTGCATATTGTGTAGGTTTATAGGTTTATGCAAACCGACCACGAGCCTGACATTTTCATTTTCCCTGAGCCCGAGCAAGTATTTTTGAAGCGGTTGAGACGTAGTAGACGCCGAATTTTTCTTCCCCGATCCGTGGAGGAAACTGTTTCTGATTTGTCTCAGTTTTTCGAGTTCACCTTCAACCCGTTGTTTGAAGGGTATTTAGAGGTCGAAATGGCTGCCGAAGGAGAAGGACAGGGTAGAGGACCACCACCTCCACCACCGCCACCTGCGGCCCGTTTATTAAGAGACTATTCCTTGCCTGGTACGGAGTCTATGGCTGGAGGTTATTCAGTACCTGATACCAATGATGCTAATTTTGAACTGAAACCGGCCCTTGTGAATATGGTTGAACGAAATCAGTTTTTAAGGATTACATTAGGAGGAGAATGTTCCCGTTTTCGTTGGAGGACAAGGCCAGAACCTAGTTGAATGATGTTAAGGCTACAATTAGTTGTTGGGAAGACTTGGCTCTTCCTTTCAGAGGAAGTATTATCCACCACAGAGAACTGCTTTATTGAGGAGTTAAATTACTAATTTCAATCAGGAAACAGATGAGTCACTTTATGATGCTTGGGAACGGTTCAAGGAGTTATTGAGAATGTGTCCTCATCATGGGCTTGAGAAATGGTTTTTGGTTCAGTCATTCTACAATGGTTTGGGTAATGAGAGTAGAGCTTTGTTAGATTTTGCTGCTAATGGTCGATTCATGAACCAGGAGGTCAATGCTGCATATGAACTGATTGATGAAATTGCTACTCATAATTCACAGTTTGGTAACCTTAGAGGGCATTCCAAGAAGGGTGGAAAACAAGTAGTTGATGATAAGTATGAGAGTTTAGCTGCGCAGATCAATGCCATAAGTCAGAAGCTTGATAAGATTGGTACTACAGCTCCTCCACCATCACCTGTAGCTGCACTTTCGGGATGCACTGACCCTTTCTGTGATTCATGTGGTTCAAGCCTATAAGAACAATCCATTTTCCAATACATATAATCCAGGCTGGAAAGATCATCCATACTTTTCCTACAAGAACAATAGCAATGTACAGAATCCTCAGCAAGCACCCTAGCAGATGT
The DNA here is from genome assembly GCA_016808085.1 of Suaeda aralocaspica. Classification (NCBI taxonomy): domain Eukaryota; kingdom Viridiplantae; phylum Streptophyta; class Magnoliopsida; order Caryophyllales; family Amaranthaceae; genus Suaeda; species Suaeda aralocaspica. Next base: position 161,982 of record PYUH01000205.1, read on the forward strand.
AGAGATATGTACCACCACACCCACCAGGTTTCAGCAGGCCACCACTATCAGCACCACCATTGCCAGCTCAACCTAGTGGTGAAATTTCAGAGCTGAAAAATATGATGTTGCAGATGCAGAAAAATATGGAGGCAATGCAGGCTCACAACAAGCACCTGGAGACTCAGATAGCTCAGATTGCACAATCAACTGCTCAAAGGCAACCAGGCCACCTTCCATCACAACCTACACCTCCAGTATCACAGGCATCACAGAATCCCCCGAGGGACCATGTCAATGCCATCACTTTGAGGAGTGGAACTGCTTATGAGGGCCCGAAAATGCCTACTGATGATGTTAATTCTGATGTTGCAGGTGGAGCTAAGAAGACCAGTGATGTGGTGATTGAAGATTTAGAGACAGTTCCAGCTAAGGAAACTGAAGCACCTAAGGAGAAGGTAGATGACACATCGATTGATACGATCCCGAGGTCACAGGTTAAGTTGCCCTTTCCGAATAGGGTGACCAGGAGTAAGGATGATAATCATTTCAGTAAATTTTTAGATATAGTGAAGAATTTGCAGGTTACTGTTCCTTTTACTGATTTGAAAGATATTTTGAGCAGGAAACGTGAGTTGAATGTGGTGGTGATCGTAGCACTTACGGAGGAGTGCAGTGCCATATTGCAAAACAAGTCACCACCTAAGCTGAAGGACCCGGGAAGTTTTTCTATTCCTTGTAATATGGCCCACTGTTTATTGACAAAGCTTTATGTGATTTAAGGGCTAGTGTTAGTGTCATGCCTTTGTCTATTTGCAAAAAGCTTGGTATGGGTGCTTTGAAGGTTACTAACATTACTTTGCAGATGGCAGTTAAGACAGTGAAGTACCCTAAAGGTATTTTAGAGGATATCCCGGTGAGAGTCGGGAAATTCTTTATTCTTGTTGATTTTGTTGTGTTATATATAGATGAGGATGCTCATATCCCAATTATACTTGGTAGACCATTCTTACACACTACAGGTGCTGTTATTGATGTCAAAAATGGTAGTTTGACTCTTTCTGTAGGGGATGATAAAGTTACCTTTAATCTTAATGCTGCTTTTAAGAGTCCTATGATGGAACAATCATGTTATGTTATTGATGTCATTGATGAGATTATTATTGATGATGTGCCTCGATCCACTACAAAGGATCTTCTGGAGGCCGTTGTTTGTCTTGATGTTGGTGCAGGTGAAGGTACAACTGATGCCGATAATTTGGTCCATGATCGTACTGGTGAGGAATTGAATCCGGTGGAGAGCCGGAAATTTGTTGAGTTACCCCAAGAGGTTTGTTCTGTTAAAGAGGTAACCCAACCTAAGATGAAACCCCTCCCCTCTAATTTGAAATATGCTTTTCTAGATGATAAGGAGTTGTACCCAGTCATTGTTAGTGCTTCTCTTACTGATAGTCAACTTGATAAGCTTTTGTCTGTGTTTAAGTCTCATAAGAAGGCTATTGGTTATACTATTGATGATTTGACTGGTATTAGTCCTGATTTTTGCATGCATAGAATTCATTTAGAGGAAGGTCATAAACCTTGTATACAGGGTCAACGTCGTTTGAATCCTAACATGCAGGAGGTGGTGAAAAAAGAGTTCTTAAACATCTAGATGCAGGTATTATTTACTCAGTGCCTGATTCCCAGTGGGTAAGTCCCGTACATGTAGTCCCTAAGAAAGGGGGAACAACTGTTGTTCGTAACGATAAAAATGAATTGGTTCCTACTAGAGTTGTTACAGGATGGAGAATGTGTATTGACTATAGAAAATTGAATGTTGCAACTAAAAAGGATCATTTCCCCCTCCCTTTTATTGATCAAATGTTGGAAAGGTTAGCTAAGAATAAGTATTTCTGTTATCTTGATGGATATTCGGGTTTCTTTCAGATTCCCATCCATCCTGATGATAGAGAGAAAACTACCTTCACATGTCCTTATGGTACTTTTGCATATCATAGAATTCCTTTTGGTTTATGTAATGCACCAACTACTTTCCAACGTTGCATGATGAGCATCTTTTCTGAGTTCATAGAGTCTATTATGGAGGTCTTCATGGATGATTTTAGTGTTTATGGTTCTGATTTTGATTCATGTTTGACTAACTTGACTAAAGTTCTCGAAAGATGTGAGCAGGTAAATCTAGTCTTAAATTGGGAAAAATGTCATTTCATGGTCAATGAAGGAGTAGTATTGGGACATTTGGTGTCCGAGCGTGGTATTGAGGTGGATAAGGCGAAAATACAGGTAATTGAGCAATTGCCACCTCTGATGAATGTTAAAGGGGTAAGAAGTTTTTTGGGTCATGCTGGTTTTTATCGCAGGTTTATTAAGGATTTTTCTAAATTTGCGAAACCACTAACTTAATTGCTTTTGAAAGATGCTGAGTTTAAAGTCACTGATGAGTGTCTTGAGTCCTTTAATATGATCAAGAATGCATTAATTTCAGCACCTATTATACAATCTCCCGATTGGAATTTACATTTTGAGATAATGTGTGATGCTAGTGATTTTTTATGCTAAAATCTACTGTAGCTAGCAAACCTTAGCTGGTTCCGGCTATAGCTAAATAATTACTAACGTTGTTCGTTTTGATACAGAAAAGAAATAATGCAAAGATGGGAGTGGGGGAGACACCAGATGTGGTGAAGCGGAAAACCCCCCTAAACCAGGGTAAAAAACCGCCGGGGTGGCTTTGAGTCCACCAGTCCACTAGTTAATAGGATTGTTTACAATTACAAGGTATAGTACTAGCTGGATAGCTAGGTAGTTTTAGTTTATAGCTCCTTAAGTATCTAGCTTAAAGAATGTAAATAAAATATAAGAGTTATGCGTACAAATAATGAATAATGATAAATAGTTGATTCTCTTGCGATTGCCTTGTGTATGTATCTTTTTTCTCCTCTCCTATTTATAGAATAACCGTAGTCTTCTAGCCGTTATCCCTTCTTCAAGTTGGTTACTCCTTGGGAATGCACCTGGCTTGATTCATGGGCTAGATTCAAGCCAGCTTAAAATGCTGTTTTTATTCTTTAGGCACGATCTCCTCAATATATTTGAATCAACTTCCACGTCTTTCTTCTTAGAAGCTCCTCAGAATATTCTCCTTATGACTCCTTAATTCTCGGACCCACTATCTTGACCATTTCTAAGCTGTAGCTGCTAGCTGAGTACCTGCATAGCTGGCAGTCAAGCTTGATTATAGGTAGAAATTTTTGCCATAACAATTTGCCCCTAACTTGTAAACTGGGAGCGTCCAGCTACCGGGTTGCAAGTTACTGTTGGGGATCGACACAATTTTCGAGAAACAAACGGTTATAATCAGAAGCAATAATTAGTTTCTAAAAAATAAATGAAAGAAAGATGTGAAAAGGTCGATTTAGCAGTTAAGAAAAATAACCGTTATGCCCTTCCCTTCTCCCTATAAATACACCTCTTTCATTTTCCTTCTTCACCTTTGCTAATTTCTTGAGAAAGAGAATACAAAAACTCAATTTTAGTTCTTTGTGATTTTGCGAACTTCCAGAGAACTTTAGCTTATTCGGGTATTGAGATCTTTTCCTCCTCTCTTTATTTTGCTTCCTCCTTCCATTGCTTAGTTTTAGTTTAGAGAACATGGGTAAGGCTAAGGATGACATAGTGAGTGTAATAACAGAGGAACGTGTACAACAAATTGCCATGATGTGTCTCTTCCCTGAGTCGGCTAAATTAGTGATTCCTACCTCCAGCCAGCGGCCTGAAACTTGCCCCTCTGACCACGTATGTTTTTTCGAGTACCCCTTTACCATTGGGTTCACCTTCCCTTTGACTGGGCTGGTTAGGTTGGTTTTAGAGCGCCTAAGTCTAAGTCCGGGACAATTGCAACCTTCTTTTTGGAGGATTTGTAAGGTGGTTGAGGAAAAAGCAACGAGTGGGAGTTAGACTTTAATTTAGATGATTTATTAGGTGTATACTCTATTAGGAAGGTAGGCCCTGGGTATGCTACCTTGAAGGTTAGGGTAGCTGGGAACAAGCTAGTGGATGATGAGGGGGTGCCAGATAAGGGTTGGAAGAGTAGGTATTTCTTTGTGGAGAAGTCCTCTCTTGGTGAAGAGGGAAAGTGGCTAGTTGGTGGATCGAATGCTACGGGTATTAGTACCGTTTCTTTGCTTAGCTTTTAACACTTTTATTAATCTGGTTCTTACTTGCTTTCTTTTGCAGTTCACTCCCCTCCTCCCCTAATCACGGAAAGTCTAGCTATTAGGGAATTCTAAGTCACCCTATTGAAGAAAGGACTTTTGAAGCTGCTAAAGAACCTGCAACTACCACTCTAGCTATGTTGTCTGGTAAAAGTTCCTTCTTGCTTGCTAGCAATTGTGTTTCTAGTGGTTGTCCAGTTATTGTTTGGTATTAGTTTTAATACTGACTTGGTCATGTTTCCTATAGGTTTAAAGGAGATGTCTTTTGAGGAGGCCAAGAGGAGGGTTTCAAAGAGGAAGACCGCGAGCAGCAGCACAACTAGCTCTGCGAACACAGGTTCGAGGCATGTGGAAGCTGCGGCTATTATGCCTCCTCCTTCTAAGTCCCCTAGGTCATCCGACCCTGTTCCGGTGGATGACCTAGAGCTATCTTTTCCTCCTACCTTCCTGGATAAGGAAAGTGTAGAGGAAGGGATGAGGCCTCATGTCGAGAAGTTGTTGTTCCCAGCTGCTATGCAGCGCCATAGCAACCTGTCTCCTAAGGCTATGTTGGGCCATGTAGCTGGCCACTCCCTCCAGGTTAGATGCTTTCCTAGTGAGTTTTGTGTGTATTCTTTCTATTATTTGCTTTTCCTAACTCAGTCTCACATAGGCTCTCCAAGACGTCCTAGCTGCTAAGAGCTTAGTGAAGGGTTTTACTGCTTAGCATGACCAGGCATTGCTTAAGGTGAACAAGCTGACAACGGAGAATGAACTCCTTAAGAAGCAGCAAGCTGAGCTGAAGTCCAAGCTGGAGGAGGATTTCAGGTGCATACTAGAGGAGAGGGAGAAGGAGCTGGAGGGAAAAAATGAGGAGTTGCTGAACAAGAACAAGAAGCTGGAGCAGGAGCTGGAGGACCTAAAGGAGGAGAGTAAGGATGTAGCTGCTTTTTCTCTCACAAGGGGGAGAGCTATGATAGCTTATGAAGTCTATCATAGGGGGCTACAGCTAAAGATTGCGAAGCTGTGGTGGATGAGTACTTGGAGCATTTTGGTAGCTTGACTGACCTCCTTCCCGCTTCCTCCGAGCCGGGTGATGCTGCCAGCTTGGCAGGTGAGGGGGAGGCAGCTACTGTGGGGGAGACTCCTGCCCCTGTAGCTGTCCTTCCTCCTGATGAGGGTCAAGTAGGAGGGGTGCTGGAGCCAGCTGATGAAGAAGCTTAGGATCATTTCTTCTTTTGCGTTCTAGATTAGATATCGACTTTTTAATTATTATGTTTTATCAGGCAACTGCCTTAGGGCCTTTTTAAATTTGTATTAACTCCGTACTTCTTTATTTTGAATGTTTCTTATGACAGCTATTTTGCGCATGATATTGTGGTTTGAAATCATTGTGTACACATTCGTGGTTTCTAGCTAGCTTTAAGTTAAATTTTATGCATACGTTGTGTTAGGTAAGTGGTGAGGTTACTTTATAGGCCATCTGGGGGCGGCCTGACTATGTGTTTTGGTTGCTGGGGCAGCTTCCAGCTAGTATCCACTTCCCCTTTGATGGCATTATAGCTTTGAGCGGCGTCTGGGCCTTAGTTCCTACTCTGCACGGAGTATCTGGACTCCTTGGTGGCCTATCTGGGGCCTGTCTATGTTGAAACAATTGTTAGTTGTGGTTGTTGGCATTTCCACCAACAATTTGAAGTTAACCATTCAATGACTTTATAGCTAACAAAATCAGGGCTAGGATAGTTGTGTTAGCTTGGCTTACTTACTAGCTGGGTCGTGCTTTCAATCTGATCTAGAAGTGGTACACCTTCAGGTTGGATGCATTCCAGCTTCTAGCCACTTCTTTTCCTTGCGATGTAGCTAACCTGTAAGCACCATTGCCTATGACTTTGATGACTTGATACGGTCCTTCCCATTGCGCAGCTAACTTTCCAACATTCTTTTCTCTGGTGTTGGCAAAAACTCTCCTTAACACCCAATCTCCTAGCTGAAATGTCCTTGCTTTTACGTTTTTGTTGAAGCTTCTAGCTACTATACTCTGTTGAGCGGCCATTCTGATGAGTGCGTTGCCTCTTAGCTCGTCTAAGGTGTCCAGATCATTAGCTAGTTCTACCTTGTTTGCTTCTTGCGTCATTAATCCATATCTGGCTGTTGGTGTGGCTATCTCAGCAGGTAGTACGACTTTGCATCCATACACTAAGAAGAAGGGCGTTTGTCCATTGGTTGCCCTAGGCGTGGTCCTATTGGCCCACAGGATTCTAGGTAGTTCTTCCGCCCATCTCCCCTTCTTAGCTTCTAATCTTCTCCTGATCCCATTGATTATTGACTTGTTGCTTGATTCAGCTTGCCCATTTGCTTGTGGGTACCTAGGGGTTGACATAGTTAAGGTGATATTCCATTCGCTGCAGAATTCTCTTGTTTTGTCACTTATGAACTGGGACCCGTTGTCACACACGATCTCGGATGGAACCCCGAACCTGCATATTATGTTGTTCCAGATAAAGGAGACTACTTCCTTGTCCCTTACCTGCTGGTAGGCATCTGCTTCGATCCATTTGGAGAAGTAGTCAGTTAGTGCTAGCATGAATACCTTCTGACCTGGGGCTGGTGGCAATTTTCCTACCATATCCATTCCCCATTTCATGAAAGGCCATTGTGTTAGTGTTGGGTGCAAGACTTCGGAGGGTTTGTGAGATATGCCAGCATGCGTTTGGCAGCTGTCGCATCTAGCCACGTATCTGTCTGCGTCTTGTCTAACGGTCGGCCAATAGTATTCGTAGCTAAGGATTCTGGTTGCTAGTGACCTTCCAGCTATGTGCGATCCACATTGGCCGTCATGGAACTCCTTTAGCTACTTCTGCCATTCTTCCTTTTATAAGCATCTTTGGAGTATTCCTCTAGCTGACATCTTAAACAGTATTCCTTTGACGAGCTGGTACCTGGATGCCTTGAACCTAACCTTTCTGGCTTCTAGCTTGTCTTCCGGCAAGATGTCATGCTGCAGATAATCGTAGAGTGGTTTGGTCCATGATTGGTCGTTGGTGGCTACTTCTTGATTGGTCGTAGTGAGTACTAGCTGATTTGTGTTTTTGTTTATAGCGGGGCCAGCTAGGTGAATTATGGGTATACACTTCAGGCTGCTCTTCCTCACGGCCGATCCTAGGTTAGCTAAGGCATCAGCTTGGGTGTTCTAATCTCTCGGTATTTGAGTGATTTTAAAGGGGGTAAAGTGAGCTGATGTTTGCTTGGCTAGCTCTAGGTAGCTAGTCATTTTGAAGTCTTTAGCTGTGAATTCCCCTGTGACTTGGCTGACTATGAGCAAGCTGTCACTGTACACTTCCAAACCTGTTGCCCCTAAGTCTTTAGCCATTATCATTCCTGCAATCAACGCCTCGTATTCTACTTCATTGTTAGTTGCTTTAAAGTCGCAAGCGATGGATCGTACTATCTTGTCCCCTTGTGGCGACTTTAGTACTATTCCTAACCCTGCGCCTCTGAAGTTGGAGGAGCCGTCTACAAACATCTTCCATACCTGGTTGTTTTGTACCTGGTTGACTTCCTTCATTTCCAAATATGCAGCTTGTTCTAGGTAAGGACTAAAGTCAGCCACAAAATCTGCTAACGCTTGGGACTTGATTGCAGTTCTTGGATGATATCGTATGTCATAGCTGCTCAATGTGATTGCCCACTTTGCCATTCTGCCAGATAACTCAGGCCTTTTTAACACAGCCTTAATAAGATAGCTAGTCATGACTAGTATAAGATAAGACTCGAAATAATGTCTGAGCTTCCTAGATGCCGTTACTAGAGCTAAAACAAGTTTTTCCAATGAGGAGTATCTAGTCTCGGCATCTAGGAGTGACTTTCTTACATAGTAGATGGGGAGCTGCTGGTTGTCAGCTTCCCTTGCTAGGATCGCGCTTACATCTCTACCGCTGACGGCTAGGTATAGCTGTAAGCACTATCCAGCTTGAGCTTTAGATAGTAGGGGTGGCGACAATAGGTACCGCTTTAATTCTTTTAAAGCATTTTCATGGTCATCTGTCCATTTAAAACCTTCATTTTTTCTTAAGACATTGTAAAACAAATGACATTTGTCAGATGACCTCAAAATAAAGCGGTTTAATGCAGCTACCATGCCAGTTAACTTCTGAACCTCTTTTAAATTTCTAGGTGATTGTATATTTATTATAGCTCTTACCTGGTCGGGACATGCTTCGATGCCTCTTCGGGTTACTATGTAACCTAGATACTTATCTGCAGCTACTCCGAACGAGCATTTTGAAGGGTTGAGTTTCATGCTGTATTTTCTTAGTACCTCGAAAGTTTGCCTTAGGTGCTCTATATGATCTTCATCTTTCTTGGACATTACCAGCATGTCATCTATGTATACCTCCATTGTATCTCCTAGCTGGTCTTTAAACATTTTGTTGACTAGCCTTTGGTAGGTAGCTCCAGCGTTCTTCAATCCAAAGGGCATGACTTTATAGCAATATATTCCTTTGTCCGTCATGAAGGCCGTCTTCTCTTGATCTTCTGGGCGCATTAGTATTTGATTGTACCCAGAATAGGCATCCAGGAAGGTGAGCATCTCGTGTCCTACTGTTGCGTCTACCATAGTATCGATATGTGGTAGAGGGAAGGGGTCCTTCGGGCATGCCTTATTTAAATCTGTGAAGTCGATGCAAACACTCCATTTACCGTTCTTTTTGCTGACCACCACTACGTTAGCTAGCCAATCGGGATAATTCACTTCTCTTATCTTCCCAGCTTCCAAAAGTTTTTGTACCTCTTCGTTGATTACTTGGTTCCTTTCTGGTGCGAATTTCCTCCTTTTCTGCTTCACTGGCTTCATAGTTGGATCCGCATTCAGCTTGTGTGTAATGACCTCTGGGTCTATACCTACCATGTCTTCGTGGGACCATGCGAAACAATCAGCATTCTCCCTTAGGAAATCTAAGATTCCCGTTTTTTGGCCTTCGTTTAGGCTGGCTCCTAGCTGGAACACTTGCTCCGACTTGGAGGGATCGAGCGCCACTTCGTCTAGCTGTAGGTCGCTAGGTCCTATTGGCGCTAACCGTTCCTGTAATTGCTAGATGTTTGCCAGCTTTAGTTTCAACGTCCTTTTGTAGCAACCCCTCGCTATCTTTTTGTCCCCTACTATTGATAGGACCCCCCAAGGTGAAGGGAATTTTAATGCTTGGTGGTACGTAGATGGTACGGCTTTCATCTTACAGATCCAAGGTGTCCCTAGGATGACGTTGTATGCAGAGGGACAATCTACCACGTTGAACCTGCTTGTCATGTTTACTCCTTCTGCCCAGGTTGTTAGGTTGATTTCCCCTTCTGTATACTTTGTTTCTCCGCTGAACCCTACCAACACTTTAGGTGTCTTGGTGATGTCGGCGTCTTTCAAATCCCATTTCTTTCAGTGCGCTCCTGAAGATTGTGTTGGCTTAGCTGCCGTTATCTACCATCACTCTCTTGATGAGGCAGTTACTAATTTGTAAGGAGATTACTAAGCCATCATGATGATCTTCTTCTTCTAGCTCACCTCCATCAAAGGATATGGTCATGTTCTTCAGCCTCTTTTCTTCCTCTAATTTCAAGCTGTCCGGTTTGCTTGGAGTCCCTGCTCCATCTCTAGCAAAACGCTTTGGAGTAGAGTAGGTTAGTCCGCAAATTTCAGATCCACCAGATATTAAGTTAATTACCTTTGACGTAGTAGGTGGCGGGGGCGGTCCTGGCTTCTTGGTTTCTTCTTGTGATCCGCCCTTCTTACCTAGCAGGTGGTTCAGGTACCCTTTCTTTAGCAGGTAAGCTACCTGTTTTCTGAACTGGAAGCATTCCTCTGTGTTGTGCCCATGGTCATTATGGTAGCTGCACCACTTCGTTTTGTCTTTTAAACTATCTGGCTTGTCGGTTCTCTTTGACCAGCGCACGGCTTCTCCTCGCTTGTGCAAGGCATTTATAATACCGCCGGTATCCATGCTGAAGCAATATGACTCGATGCTGGGATAGCTGCTAGCTCCATAACTGTAACCTGTTACCTGCGAGGAAGAAAAAGGGTAGATGTTATTAATAGATTCACGTTTAGGATATGGTTGGTGTCTCCAGTTGCTGCGCCGCTGGCTAGTTATCTTGCGGTCGTCATAGGCTGGCCTCCAGGAAGCTTCGTCTTCTTCCATTCTGACTTCAGCTAGTGCCCTAGTCAGTTTTTCGTATAACCTGGACCTGTACGGAAGCCCTCGCCTGAAGGCTTCAATGGCTGTGGAAGAGTCTAGGTCGGGTATGGCTATCATTTCCCTGTTGAACCTGTCTAGGTAGGACCTAACAGCTTCATTGGGCCTCTGCACTATCCTGTAGAGATCGCTAGATTGCTTCTTCATGGCGCGGCTACATGCTAATTGCTGGTAAAACCTGTTAGCCAAGCTAGAGAAATTATCTATAGTTCCCGGCTTTAGATTCATCAGCCATTGTAACGCGGGACCCGTGAGGGTTGCTCCGAACGATTTGCACAAGGTGGCTTCCACTTCTTCATTAGGGATAGGTAGCGACATCATCTTCTGCTTGTATTGGGAGACGTGATCCACTAGGTCTGTCGTTCCGTCGTACAACTTGGTGAACGTCGGGATGTTCAGCTTCTTTGGCACTTTTACTCTGGCCACCTCCTCAACGAATGGCGACAAGGCATAGCTGGGCTTGGCCTCGGTAACTACGGGGATTGGGGCTCCCGACAGCTTGGATAGTAGTTGGTACAGCTTCCGGTCTTGCTGCCGTAGGAGTGCCATCTCCTTAGCGGGTTTCTTTTCGGACTGGTCGTCTTGCTCCTCTCCAGGTTCCTCTTCCTCTTCTTCATCCGACATGCTATACTCGCTATCGCTTTGATCCAGGTTCGCCATGCTGGAGATGTCGCTTGTGTACCTCTTCCGGGATTTCTTACTCTTTACGGATTCTAATTCCTTCTTGAGGTTGTCCATAGTTGATTGTGACTCTATAGCTTCTTTCTTGCTATCTTCCTTTATTTTTTCCAGCTCGGCTCGGGTCTTCTCCAACGCCTGCCTCATTTCTTTCATAGCCTTCTGAGATACTTTGGATGCCATAGGGTGGGATCTTTTTGCTATCTCAAGGTGACTGAATGTATTTGAATAGGTGGATTATCTAGCTACAGCCTCACGATGGGCGCCAAATTGTTTATGCTAAAATCTGCTCTAGCTAGGAAACCTTAGCTGGTTCCGGCTATGCTAAAATCTTTTTGCAGCTGGTTCCAGATGTGGTGACTCGGAAAACCCCCCTAAATCAGGGTAAAAAACCGCGGGTGGCTTTGAGTCCACTAGTTAATAGGATTGTTTACAATTACAAGGTATAGTACTAGCTGGATAGCTAGGTAGTTTTAGTTTATAGCTCCTTAAGTATCTAGCTTAAAGAATGTAAATAAAATATAAGAGTTATGCGTACAAATAATGAATAATGATAAAGTGATTGATTCTCTTGCGATTGCCTTGTGTATGTATCTTTTTTCTCCTCTCCTATTTATAGAATAACCGTAGTCTTCTAGACGTTATCCCTTCTTCAAGTTGGTTACTCCTTGGGAATGCACCTGGCTTGATTCATGGGCTAGATTCAAGCCAGTTTAAACTGCTGTTCCTATTCTTTAGGCACGATCTCCTCAATATCTTTGAATCAACTTCCACGTCTTTCTTGTTCTAGAAGCTTCTCAGAATATTCTCCTTCTAACTCCTTGATTCTCGAACCCACTATCTTGACCGTTTCTAAGCTGTAGCTGCTAGCTGAGTACCTGCATAGCTGGCAATCAAGATTGATTATAGGTAGAAATTTTTGCCATAATAGTGATTTTGCAGTTGGTGCAGTTTTAGGTCAAAGGAGGGATAAGGTCCTACATGCTATTTATTATGCTAGTAAGACCTTGGATGAAGCTCAAGTCAACTATGCCACCACGGAAAAAGAGTTGCTTGCTATTGTTTATGCATTAGATAACTTTCGTGCTTACCTTGTAGGTTCGAAATTTATTGTTTACACTGACCATGCAGCTCTTAAATATCTACTTGGGAAGCAGGAAGCCAAACCGAGGCTCATGTTTTGAGGTTGTTTAAGCATGTCATCTTTCCTAGGTTCGGAGTCCCTAGAGCTGTCATTAGTGACGGGGGAAAGCACTTCCATGAGAAAAGGCTAGATAAACTAAGTGTTGGAGAAGTACGGTGTTTACCACAGAACAAGATTAGCATATCATCCACAAACCAGTGGTCAGGTGGAAGTTTCAAATCGAGAAATCAAAGCTATCCTGGAAAAAACGGTTGCAAAGTCAAGGAAAGATTGGAGTAGCAAGTTGCATATAGAACGGCCTTCAAGACACCTATCGGTACATCTCCCTATCTGTTAGTGTATGGGAAAGCGTGTCATTTGCCGGTTGAGTTAGAATACAAGGCTTACTGGGCAGTAATGGAGCTCAACATGGATGCCAAGATTGCAGGTGAGAAGCGGTTACTTCAATTAAATGTGCTGGACGAGTTTCGATTGGGAGCCTATGATAGTGCTAAGATTTATAAGGAGAAGACTAAGAAATGGCACGATATGCGAATTGTAAGAAAGGAGTTTGTAACAGGTGATAAAGTCTTATTATTCAATTCTAGATTGAAGCTTTTTCCCGGAAAGTTCAGGTCTAGGTGAAGCGGTCCTTTCATTGTTACTATGGTGAGCAAGTATGGATTTGTAGAGGTTCAGAACGAGAAAGGAGAGCGATTTAAGGTTAATGGACACCGCCTCAAGCACTACTATGAAGGTGATGTTGTTGGCCTAGTTGAAGAATCAATCTCCGAGACCCACACCCCTATGAGCTATAAGGTAATATGGTCTAGCTAATGACCTTAAACAAGCGCTTTGCGTGAGGCAACCCGTAGTTAGTTTAGTTTTAGTAGCTCTTTGCTTTCATTTTTTTTAGTTTAGTAGGGACTCTAGCTCATTTCTTAGTTTTGGTAAGGAGAGAGTGAGGTACTAATGAATTCTTCCAAGTGTTTTGGGTGTGATTACAGGTACAATTTAAGTGAAAAGGTGAAAAAGGACGAAAAAAGCTTAAACTGCCGCCCACCCGGACTCCTGCGGGCGAATAGCAAGAGCCCGGGCGTGTAGCCCTTGGTCTGGGCGCAGTAGGTATTTCATGCCTTAGTTTTTTTCAAATTTCTTCAGAATGCCATATGCCCGGACCCCTCCAGGCGAGCAGCCTCCTCCGGGCGCCCAGCCCGCGGCCCGGGCGGACAGTCTCACACGCTATTTTTTTTCTTTTTTTCTTTTCTTTTTCTTTTTCTTTTCTTTCCTTCGCCCTTCCCTTTTCCTTTCTTCTTCCTCCTTCCTCCTTCTCTCACCTCTCATTTTCTTAACTTCACTTTCTCTCTCTACAATTTCCTCCATTATTCTCTACCTTCTCTCTAACTTCTCTCTACTATATCTCCTTCATTACTCACCCAAATTCACTCAAATTTTCACTAAAATTAATCTTTTTCCATCCTCTTTTAAATCCCCACCATAAATCTCAATTAAAACCACCTTCATCTCATACCCTTTAATTCCTCCTCACTCCCACTACTCTTCCATGGCACCTAAGAGGCAACAGGTAGGAGCAAGCTCAAGGAACGAACCACAAGGTTTGGGACGCGATCCTACATACGGGTTAGTAGCTTTTGGTTCACAGGAGCAAAAGGTACGGTTCGAAAAACTTAAATTACGTCATGTTACCCCCACCCGTTTCATAGATCATCAATTATTGCATGCTTTAGGAGTTCATGATGATACTTATCCCGACATAACTTACAAGTTTATGTCAAGTTTTGAAATTGACAGGCCTAACTCCAAGGCACCTGTTAGAGGTGTCAGTTTTAGAATGTTCAATGTCGATCGTTAGGAAACGATTGAAGATTTTGGGGCCATATTTGGTTTGGCCAGTTGGGGGCGTGCTAGACCCCTAAAGGGCTTTGATGATGTTGCTTGGTGGTTTTCTCTGACAGGTGTGCATCTGACTAACTGGCAGCATGCCAAGGCTAACTTGATCCACCAGCCCTCTGCTAGGCTTACTCACCGTTTTCTTGCAGGGACAATATTTGGTCAGTATGAATAGCACGAGGTTCATACCAGAGGGATGTGGTGCCTAGGGAGGCACTTAGTTAAAAAGTCATTTTCTTACCGCCTTCATCTTCCTCATCTGTTTGCCATGCATTTACATACCCAATGTATGACTTATACAGGTACCGATCGATTTGGTGAACCTACCATTAAAAATATTGTTTTTGGTGGTCTTTTGACATTTGTTGGCAGGTACTATAAGGCTAACTTTGAGTATGGTAGGACCCTTGCTGTGGGGTCCCCCTACTTGGATGTCCCCTACCTGAGCCAATGTGATTGGCTAGACTTGAGGAACGGGGGGCGTATCATATGGTACATAGGACCATCCAAGAGAGTTTCTGTTACCCTCCCTAATGCTTCACTGACCGGATTGCTGCCCGATCAACAATCCTATCTTATGCCTTTGGATGGCCGTGGTGCAGGTTCTTCTGCAGGTACCTCAAGACATATTAGGCCGAGCCAGGCCTAGCAATTCGTGCCCCAGCCACCACCCCAACAGCCCCCACAGCAACCACACACGGACTCTGCCCCGTGGCAGGTACAGATGAACTAGCTGCAGAATCAGTTCAACAATTTCTAGATCCAGCAGCAGCAGTTCATGGATCGGTTTGCTACTTTTGAGCAGGATCACCGCCTTGCCATGTACCCGATTTATGACCACTACGTCTATACCGGCGTAGTACCCTCCACTGGCCCTCACCCTTCATGGTATCACTTTAACCCTGGAGAGGGGACCAGTGGAGTAGGAGGAGCAGGAGGTGGTGGTGGTGATGATGATGATGATGGTAGTGCCAATGAGGACACTGGCACTTTCCTCCAGACTGACTGAGAAGAGTCCCTTACTTCCTTCAGCATGAAGACATTGCTGAGTTCGGCTTCGGGGAGGTAATTTTATTGCTTTCTTAGTTTAGTTTTATTGCTTTCTGAGGATAGTCATATGGTTTGTACTACTTGTTAGAAGTAGGAGTTTACATATGACCAAAAAAATGTACTGCTTTTATAGTTTAGTTTTTAATTGCTTTTAATAGTTAGCTTTAGTTGATTGATTGATTGATGAATTTGATGTAACTTTGTGAATGGTGACTTCCCTGTGCCCCGCATTTTATTCAAAAATGTTGTTGATTGATTTGGGCATGTGATGAGTTATGTTTTGGGAATTGCCAATTTGGACTTGAACTTGACTTAGCTTGAAAGGATTTCTAATCTTGCCATTATAATCATGTGTAGGGTAGAGGGTTGAACTGTGCTAACGGGATGATTTGAGCCGCATATATTTTTTCTATGCTTATTTCTTTTCATGTGTGCTTAGTTCCTGGTGCATGTTTGATGCATGTTTTGGCATCTAACTCTAGCAGCTTGGCTTTGATATGTTACATGCTCCGAATGATAAAAGGCATTCATTTCTTTTAGGAGCTTTCAGATTTTAGGCATTCCTTCACAAAATTTTCCCTTGATCCTTATTTTGGGCTTTTTACCCTTCATTTGCATTTTAGCCACATTACAACCCTATTTGGCCTTGTTTAAATCATTTAATATATGCCCAAGCTTGGCTTGGCGGAGTTGAGGAGTTGTTTTGTTGTTGTTTTGCATTTGTTGGAGGTTGTGGAGGATTAGAAAATTGTGAATGGTTGTTGTTAAAAGTTTAATAATAGGTCTCACATTAAGGCTTTGCATACCAATGTCTAGGCTAGGTTTAATGAAGAATTAAAATGTTATACATCTTTTATTGGCTTGGTTATGTATGTGTGATGATTTTGTCTTTGACATGTCATTAAGAGTCGTGAGCCTAAGTTGAAACATCCTGAAAGTTGAAAAAAAAAGAAATGATAAAAAAGAAAAAAAAAAGAAATGAAAAATGAAAATAAAAAAAAAAGAAAATTGAAAAGATGTTTAAAAAGAAAAGGCTTGTGATATTTGGAGTAGTTGAAATGTAAAGCTTTATGGTGTGATGTGATCCTATGAGAATTGGTTTGATGTTGGAGATGTTGATTTTGATCTTTGATTGTTACATACGTATAGCCCGCATTTACCACCACATTATCCCAATTTCTATCCTACCCATCACCCTAGCCACGTTACAAGGTTATGAAGACCTTTTTGATCGGCATGTGCATATTTTTAGTTCTTGTGAATTGAGTCAATTGCCAAGGCTAGGGAGTATTACTTGCATTTCGAGTCGACATTCATACTAGGATTGAGTGACTACCTTTAAACACTTGCATGAGGTGTGCGATGTGAGTTTGGGTTCTCAAATTTTGCATTCAAACACTTATTGCATTTGCATTCTTATTTGGGATTTAGGGTAAGCTTCATTATCTATGCTCAATTTAATGTGTAGAGTGACACCGAGTGAGCTACTCTAGTCATCGACTTCTATTTCTTACATGGTTGGCTTATTGATTTTGATTTGAGTGGATAGCGGTCAAGGAATTTTGATGGGTTGGCTGAGGAACTTGCATACTCGGAATTGCTTGAGTTAATCTTGCTTTGCGAAGTTAAAGGGGTGAAGTCATTGTTTGCTTAGTTGTTTGCTTGAGGACAAGCAAAGGTTTGGCTTGGGGGAGTTTGATAGGTTGATATTTTATATGTATTTTACCCCCGATCCCGATTGATTTTTAGCTCTAATACGGCTCTTTTGAGCCATTTCTACTAACTTTTGCTATTTCGAGTGTTTGTTGTGCTTTTTATTAGATTTTACAGGAAACGATGATTTATCGTTGTTTTCCGAGCCTTTTGAAGCACTTGAAGAAGTTAGTGAAGAGTTGAAGTCATTTGGGAAGCTTGACTGAAGATTAGAAGTGCTAGAACGAAGAATTAAAGAAGTAATTAAGGAAGAACGACCAAAAACCGAGAAACTGAGTCAAGGCGAGCTGCCCGCCCGGGCCGAGGTTGTGCGCCCGGGTGAGGGCTGCACGCCCGGACCCCTCCCGGCGGGTGGCTCTGAATGGGGTTTTCTGTGTTTTTGAGCGTAATTTACCTAAGTACTTAAGGCTTTGTACTCCTAATTTGTCAATTACGCCTTTTTACTTTTACAAACCCTAGTTTACTCTAAAATTCTCTCTAAGTGTGGAATTCTATTCAATCTTTCAATCAATAATATTCAGGTGTTATTTCAATCTCAATTCTTGTTCTTAATTAATGTTTGTTATTAGTTTTAATTTATGTTCTTAGTTTTAATAGTTTTATGCTTAGAATTAAATTCTTGATTATTGTTGGGTTGTTTAGTTTAATCATGTTTAGGATTTTAATTGCTGTTATTGATTTAGTTTTTGTCCTTTCAATTATGAGTGAGTAGTTTCTTTTCTAGGGCTAGGGGATCCATGGATTGATTGGTGATGTTTTGCTCATAAATATTAGTTTAACTATTAATGTACTTGAATTCTTGTTGTCAATTGTTATTGCTCTCAATTAAATACTGGCCAGGTTTAGTTGTTAGTTCTATATTGTTGAAATCGATGCCGAGAGGTAAGATTACCACAATTAGACCATAAGGACAATAGGCAAAACGAGACTAAGTGAGCGAGAGCCATTAGAGGAGTTTTGAAGGAGACTAGATTCGAGAGAATTAGTGGACCTTAATTCAAGGAAATTGATAATCTAATTAATTATTTGTGTGCAATTCATTTGTTAATCTGTGGTGAACCGATGTCCTAGGTTTAGTCATTAATAAAATTCCTTAATCAATTTAGCTCTAATTCTAGTTAATTTCTTGATCACAATTGTCACTCAAAGGCCCTTTACACAGTCTAAACTTTTTAGAACTAATATGTTTAATTGCTTACATGTGGATTCGATCCCTACTTCCCTTGCTATATTAGTTAGAGTGGTTAGGTTTATTTTTGATAGGTGCGTGATAGCCTCATCAGCTGTCAAAATTCTATAATCATGAATTTGAGTTGAATAAATATTAGATTGCTGTCCACTTTTCTAAAGTGGCATGAAAAGTTTATTAAGGTATTATAAAGTATAATTAAGTCCCAAAAACTAAGTAGAATTGCAGTAGAAAAGAAAATTGACGTATGGAATTGAATAGAGACCAAATAAGGAATGTTTTGGACAAAGTTACCAAATTTAGAAGTTGGTTAAGGTTGTTGTAGAATTTAGTCAACAAGGTTTTTAATTTAGTTCAGTTTTCCTTGTGTAGGAGACTTTGAATTAGTCCACTTCTAGAAGTTGTGGCGGAGCACAACTATTTTACAAGGTACGTAAGTACTAAAGGCAAACATAGGAGTTTAGAACGCATGCTTGAGATTTTTTGATCATATGAATCTTGTATGCTTGTTGTGGACCATGAATTTATATGCATGGCAAGTTGTTAGTAGCATGCTTTAATGCTTAATGACATTCCATGTTAAATAGAAAGTTTAATTTTTCATGAGCTTGAATTGGAATGTTCTGATCAATGTAGTTTGGCCAACAGTTTTATGAATAAAGGAAGAAGATAATTTTAAAGTTGATTAGATACTTAATCAACAAGAAAGGTAGTAGTGAATTTGTTCACAGGATTAATAGAATTAATGAGCAATTATTTTATGCATATAATACCACTCACAGTTTAATGTGTGGTCAAGAAGGAAAGTAAGTTATAATACCACTCACAGTTTAATGTGTGGTCAAGAAGGAAAGTAAGTTATAATACCACCCACAGTTTAATGTGTGGTCAAGAAGAAAGTAAGTTATATTATCACTCACAGTTTAATGTGTGGTCAAGAAGAAAGTAAGTTGTTAGCCACTCACAGTTAATGTGTAGTACAGGAGGTTCAGTTTAATTAAAAGACTCACCTAAGTTAATTTGGAATCACCTTAAAGTAAAGATAATGAATATGGTTGCTTTATTATATGCTTGCCTTTCTGTGATGTTGCATGAGAGTCATAACAATGTTAAACCTGTTAAATCACTTAAAGTGTAAGAGGATTCGCACCAAAACTCTTGGAACGTATATACCTTGAGTATGAACAAAGGGGGGAGTCATATGAAATAGTGATCTATGACTTCTAATTGAAGTACAAGACGTTGTACTCTTTTATATTATAAATGCGCTGGATATCCGTCACCTCGTGTGACAAAGGTAAAACCTTCTTGGAGTTGCTCCCAATTTGGTGCCCAATAGGGCGATTTTAAAGTAAACGAAACCCGTTCGATGCCGAATCCAAAAGTTAAATATAATAATAATTTTATTGAGTCCATGTACAGGTAAGAAGGTTGTCAAAGGTAAGTTGAGTGCATGTTTTATTTCTTTTTGTTGCTGCATAGTCTTTAGTAGTTATGTACTCAGCTTTGCTGACTGTTTGCTTTGTGTGCATGACTCTGTCTTGGACTTGGCCCTACGATGACCCACTTGTGGTGAGTAGTTGTCTAGTAAAAGGAAAGTTGCAGGTACAAGTGGGCATAAGTAATTTTATGATGGGATGGAGTGAGAGCGCTTGATGTGGTTGTAGTTTTACTTTATTTCAATTGCTTTCAGAGACTAACGTTTATTTTATTTTATGGGATTTTTAAAGACTTCTGATTATTAATTTTGGTTTGGTTTTAAAGGGCCATTAATATGGTTCTAAAGTGTAATAAATTTAAAGTTGATTTTATTTTAAAGTTGTTTGAAGTTTAGTTTTAAATTGTTTTGGGTTTTAAAGACTTCCGTTGTAGTACTTTCACTACTACAATATCCTTGATATCCCGACACTTTTTCCCCGACACCTTTAGAAATGTCGGATGTTTGTTTATGTAACCTTATGTTTCCGACACTTGTCCCGACACATTAAATCATCAAAAATTTGGCAAACTAAACTACTCCTTTTTGGTGGGATTTCATAATTAATTAAATCAAATTATAAAAAAAGGGCGGTTGAGGGAGTTGTAGTTTGTAGGGTTTAAGAGTATATCCTTCAATTCCTCATACATTATTCTTCATAACTCTCAAACTCAATTCACCATATCACCCACGATTCCACGAACAAAATCAAACACGATTATTCTCCATTGCAGTTCAATCTTAATTCCCAAACAATTCTTAATCGTTAGTCTTCAATTGCAATTCTCCCACACAATTCTCCAACACAATTCTCCGTTGCAATTCAACCCCAATTCAATTGCAATTCCCACTCATCTCCCACGGAAATTACAACACCATTCCCACAAAATTCTTAGTCGTATTTTATCTCGAATTTCAGTATTCAAAGTCGTATATAATCCTTGGATTGGTGGAGTTGCTTGCTCGGTCCTGCTGTAATTTCCACACAGGATTGCACAAAATCAAGTATCCATCAAACAATTATTCGCTTACCTTGTTTTCGATTAAACTATGATGAGTTGTATTGTGTGTTTGAATTTTCTTGAATAGTTTCGAATTTTCGAATAAAACTGAAATTGTCCATTTTGCAATTCATATTACGAGCGAGATGTATTGTGTGTTTGAATTGTACCTGGAATAATTTCGAATTCTAGTTTAGTTTAATTGGTTTGTTAATTTGTTTAATTTACTAAACTGCTTTCAATTTGCATGCTAAAAATTTTGAATTTTTCTGTAGTTTATTCTGTTTATATGTTTAAGTAATCGATTCAATTTGCATGTAAAAAATTTTCTAATTTTCTGGGTTGTAATGTTTATATGTTTATATGTTTATTGTGTTGATTTTACTGCTTTTTGAATTTTGAATTTGCCATATTACTGCTTTATTGTGTCGATTCAATTCTGTTTATAAGTAATCCATATTACTGCTTTATTGTGTCGATTCAATTCTGTTTCTGGGAATGCTAGAATCAATTACAAAAACATGACAATTACAAAATATACACTGACTTGAAAATTTAATTGAAATCATTTACAAGTAATTTGACCAATTTTTAGATTTCAGTACTTATTAATTAGTGTTATACTTGTATGTTTTTTTTGACATCTTAATGATACTTTTTCACAAGTTGAAGCCCTTGTTCGTGCTAGAGGTTGATTTAGCTGCCATGATTTTTGTCTAGTTTCCATTGTGTTCAATGCTTGACAAATTGATTGTAGCACCCCAAAGTTTGAGTCAATGAATGTAACTCGAAATATAAACTAATCCATGTCTCTTGATGCAAAATAACAATTAACTAACTAGATCTTGACAACCTAAAATTAGTGGTGCCTGTGGTATGAGTGCAAGCTGTTTGGGATTGAATTTCCATGGAAAACAGTTTGGTTGGGGTTCTGTGAGATGGTTTGTTGTAGAGATGAGCAGTTTTTCGTGTTGGGGGTGTAGTGAGGAGTCTCAGGCTTGACTGTAGTTTTGGTTTTGGTGCCGCAGTTTTGGATTTTGCAGGTTTTGGTGCTGCAGCTGAGGTTTCTGGTTAACTGTTTTAGTTTGACAGGTGCTCTAGGTCAGGCCTTGCTGTGCCTGGACCTTTGTATGCATTTGTGGGCTTCTTCTTGCCGTAGATCAGTTTCCTGGTCTTGGTTACATTTGCAGGATGTTTTTTTTTTCATCTCAGCTTGAATGTTACTATGCTGGATTGTGTGCTATTTCTGCTGCTATCTCTACTTAATTGAGCTGAGACCTGAAACTAAATTAAAAATCGACTCAAAATCAGTGTTGTTAGATGCCATTTGTGTTGCTTATGCAGTGAAATGAAGTAATATACTCCATATAAGATAGCTAATACGCTTATAATTTCCCAGTTTATTATGATTAAGATGTCCATATTATTGCATTAGATGCATGCCCCTAGAACAGGTAGTAGAAGATGATATTTTCACTAGAAATCAATTGCTAAATGCCAAGTAAATTTATTTGTTGGGTTTGGTGTTTCTACTCTATTGTCTTTTCCCTATAAATTAAGTATGTAGATGTTGAATATTATGTTGCTAATGTTGTTTTACAACCTATAAACAAGCTGCACAAATCGGCTCCACAGAATTACAACCTAAAGGCCACTAGGCAGAACTGACTCAGAACTGCACCTAGAGCCAACCAAACAGCAACTATACAAGAAACCTAACTACTAAGAACAATAACATTAATCTACAAAACACCATCCAAAAAGACCTTACAAAAATATACATATAGAGGTCTCTAAGCAGTACTACAATAAATAAATTAAAATTTGAGAGCAATAAAACAACTAAATTCAAACCACTACTACAATATAGTCGAATATACAACTAAAATGATAAGAATATATAATCCATTAATTTAGTAAGAAATAAAGTACACTACAAAAAAACGTCGACATTGTGACTTTAATTACCCAACCGTGACATATACATGTACACTCATATGATTATCAATTTTCAATTACTTATTTTTCTATCATTGCTATATAAATTTTATCGTCAATTAAGAGTGAATCTTGTTGATGTTTTTTTGTATGGGTATTTTTTTTTTATCATTAATATATTTTAAATGGTGCAAGGCTTCTTTTGTTTTTTTAATTTTGAAGGAAATTAAATGGATAATAGTTGGATTGAATTACCTAATAATCATCCAGCTTATCGTGTTGGAGCCTTGAAATTTATTGAGCTGGCTAAAGAAGGGCTTATAGACGGAAAAGCTTTATGCCCTTGCAAGAGATGTTTAGTGAAAAAATGGTTGCCTATACAAGAAATAGAGCAGCATATTATGTTCAAAGGGTTTGACAAGCAGTATAAGAGCTGGATCTTTCATGGAAAAGGAGATGTTCTTGAGCGTGTATTGAGTGATCACCGAAAGTCTACTAAAAATACTACTGGGGAGACCCTAAGTACCCAAATGGGACGGGAAGATATGAGGGGCTTATTAGGAGATGCATTTGGTGTTAATATCCCTGGTGTTGTTGAACCTATAGATTCAAACCAACCTGGTTCAAGTGATCAATTGCCAAGCTTTCAACATGAACCTACTTCTTATCATTCATCATTTCAGGAGCCCACTCCGCCATCCTCTGTTGAACTTCTTGATGAAAAAGAGAAGGCCAAGTTTGAAAGACTATTAGAAGCTTCTAATAAGGGACTTTATGAAGGATGCACAACCTTTTCAAAACTGTCATTTCTTTTGCGCATTTTTCACATAAAATGTATGTTCCATATGCCTGAACAATCCTTTGACATGATTCTTGAATTATTAATTGAAGCATTTCCTCAAATTATGCAATTCCCATCTTCCTATTACGAGAGCAAGAAAATGATTAATCACTTGGGTCTTGGGTATGAAAAAATTGATGCGTGCCCAAACAATTGCATTTTGTTTCGTGGTGAGTATTCAGAAAATAATGAATGTCCAAACCGTAATACTTCTAGATGGAAGTCAAAGTGCGATGTAAATAGCGATAATATCAACAAAACCAAAGGTGAGCCAGTGAAGGTGTTGCGATACTTTCCATTAATCCCAAGGCTAAGAAGATTATATATGTCACGTAAGACTGCTGAAGATATGACATGGCATGGAAAGGATCTCGAGGAGAGGAAGGATGGGAAGTTGAGGCATCCCTCGGATGGCTTAGCATGGAAAGATTTTGATAGTCGGTATCCTGATTTTTCCAAGGATCTTCGTAGCGTGAGGATAGGTCTTGCTAGTGATGGGTTCAATCCTTATCGCTTAATGAATACCACGCATAGTACATGGCCAGTGGTTTTGGTGATCTATAACTTACCACCATGGCTATGTATGAAGCGTGCTTCCTTTATTCTTTCCTCCATAATTCCCGGAAAATCTAGCCCTGGTATTGATATTGACATCTTCTTACAACCCTTGATTGATGAGCTAAAACTTTTATGGGAAGGTGTAGATGCTTTTGATGCTTATAAGAAACAAAATTTCAAACTTCGAGCAGCCTTAATGTGGACAATCAATGATTTTCCCGCGTATGCAATGTTGTCAGGGTGGAGTACTAAAGGTTATTATGCATGTCCTTCATGTGCCCATGATACACATTGTACTAAATTTGCAGGAAAATTATGCTACGTTGGACATCGTAAGTGGTTGCCATCTAATCACCCTTATCGATGTCAAGGCCATTTGTTTGATGGGAATGAAGAGCATGGCCATGCTCCAATTCGTCAATCAGGGATGGAGATTCGTACTCAACAAGAAGGGGTTGGTTATGTTTACGGAGAAAGGAAAAAGTCTTCCAAAAAAAAGAGGGCAAGACAAGATGATGAGGTTGATGATAGGGATGAAAATGTTTTGTGGAGTAAGAGGAGTATATTCTTCGATTTACCTTATTGGGAGTACAATCTTCTTCGTCATAATTTAGATGTTATGCATATTGAGAAAAATGTGTGTGATAATTTTTTAGGAACATTTTTGGAAATGGAGTACAAAAACAGAGATGATAAGATATCTAGACAAGAAATCCAAAAGATTGGAATAAAGTCTCACCTTTGGCTTCAAAAGGATTCTAACGAGCATGAAATTATGCCTACAGCGTCTTATTCTATGTCATCTCAAGATAAGCAACGATTCTTAAGGGTTTTGCAAAAAGTAAAAGTTCCAGATGGGTATGGGTCTAACATCTCTCGTTGTGTGAATATGAAGCAAAAAAAGCTTCAAAATCTTAAGAGTCACGACAATCATGTTCTTATGCAAGATATTCTACCAGTAGCGTTACGAGCTTCTAAAACTACGAAAATTATGGAGTTAGTTTCAGATTTGTCATCCTTTTTCAAAATCTAAGATTTGTCATACTAACTCCATACCCATCTTGTCATACTAACTCCATACCCATCTTGATGTGAAAGACCTGAATGAGTTACAATCTAAGATTATTTTGACTCTTTGTAAGATGGAGATAGAATTTTTGCCAACCTTTTTCACAATCATGGTTCATGTGGTTATACATTTAGTAGAGGAGGTGAAGCTTGGTGGTCCAGTTCACTATAGATGGATGTATCCCATTGAAAGGTTAGTGGTGTATTCTATTCGTATTAAAACAAAAACCAAACTAGCTTAATAGAATACATTTACTCTTTTTTATAAAGTCTTGATTACTTATGCTTACACAATGTTTGAAAGGTACTTGGCCCACTTGAAATCATATGTGACTAACAAAGCTCAACCAGAAGGTTCAATGGCCGAAGGGTATCATGTAGAAGAAACTAATAACTTTTGCTCAAGGTATCTTGAAGAAATTGAGACCCTATTCAATAAGCTTAAACGAAGTGACCTTGTCAACACAATTGGTTACTTATTCGATACTGGTGGTCGAGTTATTGGAATGGAAAAAGATGTTGTGTTGGATGATATAAGTCTTGAACAAGCACATCGTTATGTCCTCCTTCATTCTGATGAGATAAGTGACCTTCGCGAGTAAGTTTTTATTTAAGACTTCAATATTATTATAAATTACGAAAGCAACAATATGTTGAAAATAATTTTCGTTGTTCCTAGTGAGTTCTTACGTGAAAAGCGACGAGAGAATCGATTTAGAGGAATACGAGGAAGTGCAGAGAATGAGTGGATTATTAAGGATTTTTCCGAATGGCTCAAAAACCAGGTTACTTGGCTTGTCTTTATAAGTCGCAAAAATTTTCATAAAGCAACATGGTATAGTGTTTTATTAATCTTCATTTGTTTAGGTACACGACCTAGATACTTCTACTGAGCAAGGGAAGAAAAGAAAAGCTTTAGCTCGTGGTTTGTACGCGCATGCTAAAGAGTTCAAAGGTTTGTTCGTGAATGGGTATAAGTTCCTTACAATAGACCGTGACCGCAATCGCTCAACTCAAAATTCAGGAGTTATGGTCGTGGCTGATGGGCAAAATTACTATGGAAAAGTCACAAATATATATGAACTAAACTACTATGGAATGTATAGAGTTGTAATGTTTCGATGTGATTGGGTAGACATTAATAAGGGCTTAGAACATCATTGTAATGGTGGCATTTCTGTTAACTTCTCTCGATTAATGCATCGAGGAAGAATGCTACACGATGATCCTTTTATATTCTCATCCCAAGCAAAACAAGTCTTTTACGTTGAAGATGAGATGCGAAAGGGATGGTTACATGCCATAGAATCTAAGCCTAGAGATATGTATGATTTAGGAGATGAGTAGTACATTTTTGATGAACTTGCTTCCTTGTATTGCTTGATGTATACATTATTTTTTTGTTAACTTTTAAGGTTATATTAATTAATTACTGTTTTCTACATGTTAGGATATATATATATATATATATATATATATATATATGTCTACATTTGTTTTCATTGATTTATGTTTGTGGAAGCAGAGATTATGTTTCGAAGAAAACGAACCAATGTTGCTGCTCAAGAAATGATAGGTTCCAATCAAGGTTCTGAACAACCACGGCAAGCTAATACTCCGACTGAACAGTCAATGCAAACAAACTCCTCTAATCAGGCTACTGAAGATCGTGGTCGCACTGGTGGGTCAAGGGGAAAAGGAAAAAGGAGTTTTTCTGTTGCGGTCAATGCCAACTCTTCCAATGAAGAACCTCGGGATTGGACAGACGATGTGATATTTGATGCAAGTGAGAATGTTCGTGCTATAGGTAATTAAATATAACATTAACGGTAGAAACAATATGGAGCCTAGCTTGTTGTGTGGTTATATTGCATGTTATTACTATGGAATGAAGAAGAATGTTATTATGCATAATATTGCACTAACCACTTTTTGATTGCTTGTTATATGATCTTTTATGTTGTGATGACACTTTTCCTCACATTTTAATCACAGATTCAAATGGGAAAGTGGAAATATGGAGTGGATCTATACAACCACATGATGTTTGGTTCATGAAAGATGGATTTAGATTTGAGGTTTCTTTCAATCAATATAACCAACCAATTAGAAAGGGGGGAGCAGTGCTTGTGAAGTTTATTTCTAATGTCGCTAAAAATCCTGAGTTGTGTGCAATTGATGTAGAAAATTAGCGAAATGTAAACCAACAAGTGCAAGCAGACATTGTAGATCTAATTCGCGTAAGTTTTTGCAATTATGGTTTCAAGATATATAAATCCCATTATCTATTTTATGAATTATTGTTACACATCCTTGCTATTTTTTTTCTCCTTTTAGGGAAAATTCATAATTCCTAATGGTAGGACCTACAATGATGCAATGCTTAAGCACGTCGGTAAGCATCGTAGACAATGGAAGTTTGAGTTGAAAGCTAGATACTTCAACCCAAGTATGCGAACTAGGCAAGAAATTGAGAACAACAAGCCAAGTGGAATGCAACGAGGTACTTGGTTCGAACTAGTGAAATATTGGTATTCAAGTAAAAGTAAGGTACCTTTTTTCTTCTTCTTCTTCTGCTTCTTTTTCTACTTCAATTTATTCTAGTATTTGAAAGCGTTGCTCCTAAAAATAATGGTATGTGTATAATGGTCAGAAATATGCTGCCAATGGAAGAGAAGCGCGTTCCATGCTTGGTCATCTTCATACCAATGGTTCTACAAGCTTTGCTACTTCAAGAGATGAATTTGTATGTCATAAAAGCTTTCTCCTTGTTTATTAAAAGTAATTAGAATTTATATTACTTAAATAATATTCAAAATATTGTAGGAGGCAAAACATGGAAGGGAGCCAGGTGGTTATGAATTTTTTGATTTAACTCACAAAGCAAAGGATGGAGTTTATCCCGAGAAAACTAGTACTGAAGAATTCATTGTATGTTTCACATTACTCTTTTCTTGTACATTACACATTACTTTATATCATATTTTGGGTTCATTTTGGTGTTATTAAATGATAAAATATGTACTGTTGGCATTTCGGTGTTCTTAGCTATTAATCGGTGTCCTTGTGAGTAATTGTAGAATGTGGCAAAATCTAAGATTGATGAAACTGTTGCTAGTTCTTCATCATCGAAGACAATAACAGAGATTGAAGATGAAGTTTTTAATGAGCTCATGTATGACAAAGATAATAATAACTAGAAACCAATTGGGTATGGGTTTGGAGTGAAGCGAAGTGACGTGATGGGCTTGCATTCGTTGTTACGAAAAAGAGGCATCACATCAGAAATGAGTAATAACGGAGACCATGATATTCAAGTTAAGTTTGCAAGGCATAAGAAGCACACAACTAACCTTATAAAGAGAATGGCATCTTCTATGAGTGACTTGTTGAGTGCTGTGCAAAGTGGTCGTATATCTCCAGAAATGTTAGCGGCCACTAATGCTGCTTTACGCTCCATAAATGAGCAGGTTAGTCTATGTCCTCTTCACTTGTACCTTGTTTTATTCGTTTTGTTTTGTAGTTCGGGTTGAAATTCTTTTGTTATTGAGCCAACAAGGTGTTGCCAGTTGTATTGGGTTTAAAAGATAGCAAGTATCTTAATTAGATCTAAACTCAAGTAAAGAGTGTCTCATCAAACATTAGATCTTACAATTGTTCAAGTTAGTTTAGAAAATTAGTTGTCAAGATTACATGACAAGCCTTTTTTTTAGTGTTATTTGACAATAACATGATAAGCTTTAATTGGCTTTAATTGTCAAAAGACCTAAATGGAAGGGTGCCAAAACTCCGGTTCCAAAGCTCCTATTGTTGGCATATATGGGTGAATATTCTGTGGAAATTATGTTTGGTCGCATATAAGCATGTGTTTTTAGGCTTGATGCTATGGCTGGCCTGTTCCCTAGGTTGGTTTGGGTGTGAGGCTAGTTTCTGCTGCTTGTGTGTGCTGCTGGCTGGTTGTGGGTGGGAGGTTACAGCTGATGTGGTTGGCCTGCTTGGTGCTGCTGTTGGTGAGCTGGTTTTTTGAACTGGAGTTGGTGCAGTGTTGTTGGTGTTTGTTGGCTTCAAGCTGCAGATGGTGGTGCAGTGTGTGGCTGTTCTTCTGCCGTTGTTGAGTAGGAAGGGAGGTTTCCGGAGGAGGCAGTACTGGCTGCAGTGTCCCAGTGCAGGCTGACTGCTGTGCAGCTTGTCTGGTTGACTAAGATTGTCCTGCTGGCTGGGTCTTTGGTTGGTTGGTTACTGGTTTTGTGAAGGCTGGCTGCTGCTTGTTGGCTAGTAGTTTTGTGGAGTTGGAGGGTGCTGCTAAGGCTGCTGCTTTTGTGGTGTTGTTTGAAGGCTGCTTTTGTGGTGTTGTTGGAGGGTCTTTTGAAGGCTGGCTGCTGTTTGTTTGTTTGACATAATTTGAAGCAAGAATGTTTGTTTGTTTGACATAATTTCATTCTCTAGAATGTTAATGCTTTTATGCCTTGTTATATATATTAATCAAATGCTTTTTTTTTTCTCCAGAATATAGAAGATTTGAGTAAAGAAACTGAAGACATGGATGAATCGAACCGACATAATTCAACTTGATAATCTTACAATGGCATATCGTCGTATATGACCGTTCATAAAAATTTAGTAGTCGTTTGGTTGTTAAACTGAACAATTGTGAGTGTTTTTAGTACTTAGATGTTTTAACATTTTAAATTATTAGTTTCTATAGTATTTAGATTGTTTTTTTTGAATTGTGTTTTTAGTATTTGAACTTTTTCAGTATTAAAGGGTGGATGATATATTATATGATGAATTTATATTATGAAATATAATTTCTCTTCCAGGGTTAAATTTCTATGATGATGAAAAGCACGTAGTATATATATGTTCAAATACTAGCTTCACAATTTTCAACAAGTAGCACAAATGTGGCAACAGGGTATTTTTTATTTTCTACAATTATTGGATTTGAATTTTTTGCATCGATTTCCAGTACAAAAATTGAGAATGCCGACACTTTATAGTGTCTACTTATTTTATACGTCAGACTTATACCCCTAGTCAACTTGACTATTTAAAGTGTCGATTATTTTCCCTCAAAATCCCGCAAAATAAGAATCGACACTTTAAAGTGTCGAGGAACTTGGCGGGTAAATTTTGGTAGAGTTGCATTTGGCAGTGTTACTGACAATTTAAAGTGTCGGAAACAATAAAATACTGACACTTTTTTGTGTCCATAATACCGACACTTTAAAGTGTCAAGAAATCTCGTCATGTGAAATTCTTACACTTTGTGAAAGTGTCGGTAGTGACTTTTCCGACACTTTAAAGTGTTGCAGATAGGCGGAAATAGTGTCGACAAAGGGGGGGGGGGATTTTTAGTAGTGTTTGATAAATGCCTTAGCCGTTATTACGGTGGCGGTAATACTTTGGTTTTTCCATATATAGTTGTTTAATAAATGTAATATCTACTAGTTCAACATGTTTTCCGGAAAAATTAGGAAGTAGAAAGTTAAGGAAAATCTAGGGTGTTACAAAGTGGTTACCAAAGCCTAGATTTTGAAATAAAATGAATTTTATTTTTGGGGGTACCCTAAGTTTAATTATTTTTAGAAAGAGAAATTTCTTAAATTGGAAACTTTTGAAAATGGAATTTTTCTAAAAATAGTAATTTCCTAAAATGGATAGTTTGAAAAATAAATTATGTGTGCAGGTATGCAAGGAATTCAGGTATGTATTATGTGTTATCGCTTTAATACCATGTGGTGAGTTTGGGTAGGAAGGTGGGCATGTAGGATAGATTTTGTTTTTGTTCTTTCATGCTTTGAAGTTTATGATCAAGGTGATGCTTATGTGGATAGTTGGGTGTAAACAAAATTGTATGTTAGCCACAAGACTTTCTTTTTGCAAGACAGTTAGTTGTTTGTTTTGTTCTTTTGGGAATGATGGACCATTAGTTTTAAGTTTTGTGCAGGATGATGCATAATGTACCTAGTAAGTATACTCAAATGGGGACATTGGAGAAGAAAGATTTTGAAAGTCCACCTCAATATGTTTGAAAGATCCGGTTCTACTGTTGGTATATGAGTACGGAGTTGAAGTTACCACAATGGGATCAACCTGACCAAGTAGCCGCCTTGATTGTTAAGTGTTTACCCGACCGACCACCCTACTTAGAAATTAAGGTGAAGTTTTGTGACTTTCATTTTCTTGGAGGCCTTCCGAACTATGCTAAGTATAAGGATGTCGTTGGTCAATGGGGTTGTGACTGGAGGTTCTTGGGGGGGGGGTACATTGCTAAGAAGGAAGAGGAGTATCAACAAATGAATGCGAGTAAGGAGACCCCACCCGCACCAAGCCCAACAGATATTCAATGGAGTGAAGACCAAATGGGAGAGGAGACTCCTACAGGTTTGCGGACTGGTGAATCCAAGGATAGTTCATGCTATGAAATTGAGGACCCAAACCCAGTAATCCCTGTATATGTTGACTTGATAACGGACTCTGAAGAAGAAGAAGAATCAGATCCTGAAGAAGTCATGGAAGGAGGAAAAGAGAAAACAGATGAAGATATGGGGGATGATACTAAGGATGACCCAAAATTCGTACCGAAGAAATATGTTATGTCAAAAGACAAGAAGGACAAAGTTAATAGGTAGAGACCTTGTTTAGAAGTAGTTAATTGTTTGTGTCTACTGTTTTAATGCCTAGTTGGACACTATAAGTTATTGTTTATATTAGTTTGAATAAGTGGCAGTGAGGCATAAGAAGTAATTGGAGAAGTTGAGTAATAAAATTATTTTATGATTAAAGTCTTAAATAGAATAGAACCAAGGGAATTATTTTTATTTCTTATATGCTTTATTCTTATTCTAATGGTTGTGTAAACAATCAAGACAAAGTGAGTCATTCACTCTAAAAGAATGAAATTTCTTTTATGAGATGAAATGAAAAAGTGTTTTATGATTTAAGTCTCGGTGTCCTAACTTATAGATAAACTTAATTTAATGCAAAGGTCATTTCCTCTACAGGAGAAATAGAACGACTGAGCATAACAACAATCAGCTGAATGAGGTACTAAGCAATAAGCTACTGTAGCTGAATAGTTAGCTGCCAGAGGAAATGGAAATGATAGTGACCCTGCTGGGGAACTCTTCAACAAAATTTCTCAAAGCAAGCCACGCACTTACCAAGGAGAGCACAATCCAACTGTTCTAGAGGGATGGTTGAGAGAATTCAATAAATTGTTTGGGGCAGTTGAGTGTACAGAGGAGCTTAAGGTGAACCATGCTGTTTACTATCTTAGGGGAGAAGCTGACTTATGGTGGTCATAGAATGAGGCTGTAGTAAGGGCTTTACTAGGATTCAATTAGGAAATGTTTCAGGAGCAGATTCGTAATAAGTTTTACCTTGTGTTTCTTTAGTAACAGAAGGCTGAGGAGTTCCTAGAACTTAGAATGGGGAGTATGTCTGTTACTGAGTACTACTCTAAGTTTATAGAGCTGTCTAAGTTTGCTCCTGAGGCTGTGGCAACTGAGAGGCTGAAAGCTAGTCGTTTTGAGAGGGGGTTACCCTTAGACTTACAATCAAAACTAGCTGGACAAATCTTTGAATCCTTGGATGACTTATATGGTAGGGCTGCACACTTGTATGCCATAGACCAAAAGAAGAAGGAAGTACAGAAGGAGAGTGAGACGAGGGAGAAAAGGAAGGATGGTGGAGAAAACTTAAACCAACAAGGGAATCATGGTGGATATAAGAAACCTCGTTTCAACAACAACTTCCAGGGTAATAGGGGAAACTTCGGGAAGCCTAATTCTTGAAACGGGAATAGGACTCAGGTGGCTAGTCAAGGAAGGCGAGTGTACTTCTGCAAGAAGTGTCCCAACAACCACCCAGGAAATGACTGTGAAGGGAACCCAGTAACTTGTAGGTTGTGTAACAAACTTGGACACCGTGAGTATGAGTGCTTCTCTAAGAACAAAGGAAAGGAGGGACAAAATTCTCAAGCTAAGGGGAATTTAGTTAGGGGACAACAAAAGGGTTTCCAAGGAAATATGGGAGGAAAGGTGAACTCTCAAGCCGGAAGTAGGAATGGGAGTGGAAATGGAGGAACGCAGCCTAAGACCTCAAACACTGGGAAGCTGAATGTGATAGCTCGAAGCGAAGCGGATGCTAATAAGGATGTGATCACCGGTACTTTTTCTATTCATTCCTTACCTGTTATGTTTGATTCTGGTGCAACGTACTCTTTTGTTTCCATTAAACTCTTAGAAAAGTTAAAACCTATGTTGGGAAAAGTAGATGCAGTAGACATGTCGATAGTGTTACCTTCGGGACAAGAAGTGCAATGTTCAAGGAGATATCAGGATGTTCCTATTGTAATTGAGGGAGTGGAGTTTAAGGCTAACCTAATCGAGTTTGATTTAGGTGACCTAGAAGTGATCTTAGGAATGGATTGGTTGAGTAAACATAAGGCTGCGTTTCAGTGTGAACCACAGAAGATCTCGTTGGTAAATAAGGGTAAGAAGGTGAGATATTGGAGGACAGGAAGACCGAAACACAACAAAATAGTGTCGGTAATGAGGTTCGCTAGGTTTGTGAAAAGAGGTTTTCCCATTTACCTTTGTAGTGTGCAAGATGTGGATCAGATTGAGACTGCTAAACCTGAGGATATTGAAGTAGTGAAGGACTTTCTTGATGTGTTTCCGGAGGAGATTCCGAGAATGCCACCGAAGCAGGAGATTGACTTTACGATAGACTTAGTCCCAGGAATAACACCTATTTCCAAAGCACCCTATAGGATGGCGCCTGCGGATATGAGCGAATTGAAGGAGCAGTTGCAGGATTTGTTAAAAGGGGTACATTAGGCCTAGTGCTTCACCTTGGGGAGCACCAGTACTGTTTGTGAAAAAGAAAGATGGGATTTTGAGGTTATGTATTGATTATAGGGAGCTGAATAAAGCGGCGATCAAGAATAAGTATCCCTTGCCAAGGATTGATGACTTGTTTGATCAATTGAAAGGAGCTACGGTGTTTTCAAAAATTGACTTAAGGTCAGGATACCATCAATTGAGGATTGCTAATGACGACATACCGAAAACAACTTTTTGCACTAGGTATGGGCATTACGAATTCACTGTTATGCCTTTTGGGTTGACCAATGCACCAGCAATTTTTATAGATTTAATGAATAGAATCTTCCAACGGTTTTTGGATAATTTTGTAGTCGTTTTCATTGATGACATATTGGTGTATTCTAAGAGCAAGGAAGAACATATAGAGCATTTGAGGACAATCTTGATGACATTAAGGGAAAATGAGTTATATGCTAAGTTCTCAAAATGTGAATTCTGGTTGGAGAAAGTAGCATTCTTGGGACATATTGTGTCTAAAGAGGGAGTTGAGGTAGATCCAACCAAAATTGAAGCGGTCAAGGAGTGGCCTACATAGACAACATCTTCTGTTTCATAGTCCTCCTTTGTCACCTCATTTTTAGAGTCTGACTTTTGCTTGGCACTCTTGTCAGAGGACTTGATTAAATGTTGACTAATCTTCCCCTTAGCAGCAAGAGCTTCAAGGGTTCTCCGAAGATTGAAGCAATCATTGGTATGATGCCCCACATCCTTGTGAAAGTAGCAGTATTTACTTGAATCTTGATCTTCTTTTGCACTTCTCAATGGAGGTGGATCATCAATGTCAATTTTCCCTCGGATCTCCTTAAAGACTGAATGGAGATCCTTAGTGAATTCAACTCTCGGCGCATTATTCGCCTTTCTCTTCCTGTTTTGATCATTTGACTTGTTTGATGAGCCAGCCATCCAAGTAGCATGTCTCTTCTGATCTTTGTTTTTTGAGCCGTGATCATTCTTCTTGTCCTTGCGGGTGGAAGCGCATAGACTACTGAGCAAAAAAAAATAAGGAGAGACGCATTCAGCCTCCTCTAGAATCCCTTCAAGGTTTTACAATTCCTTCTGACCACATCAAACTTAAGGTTCCATCACGCAGCCCTCTGAAGAAGCTATCAAATGCAACTCCTTCAGAGAGGTTAGGTATCTGCAATGATTCAAGATGAACCTTTGGAAGTAACTTCTAATGATTCCTTCTCACCTTGCACAATCTTGGTAAGTGCATACTCGTCTTCTTCTCACGTTTGTTAGCCATGAAATGATGTACAAAGGTTGTACTTAAATCATGGAAATTGTTGATGGATTGGTTAGGTAAACTATTAAACCACTTCTGAGCTATTCCCTTAAGTGTTGCTGGGAAATAGCGGCACCAAGTTGCGTCATCCAAACCTTGAAAATACATCAAGTGTTTGTATGTTGCCAAATGTTCTTCTGGATCAGTTGTTCCATCAAAAGCCTCTACATTAGGCATCTTAAACTTAACTGGGCGAGGAGCCATCATGATTGATGCAGCAAATGGGGTTGTCCAATTCATAGACATAGAACCCGCTTTATTCCCGATGATCCCTGTAGGATCATTAGGTACTTGCTTGGCCATATAAAGCTCCTCAGGTCTCACCCTGTTTTCCCAGTATTGGATCATTTGCTCTCTTCTAGCTTGATCTGCTTTCTCAGCTTTCTTCTTCTCAATCTTGTATCTCAGATTCTCTTCATCATCATGCTTATCTGATTCAAGAGTGAATGGATGTGAATCAGACATCTCTTTGGTTGCAGTTGAACCCGACGAGTCAGAGCGACTCTGTTCACGCTGGGCTCGTTTGGAGTTCAAATATTCTCTTGCATCTCTGCTAGATGCCCTCCTTTCATTGATAACTTCTCTAGCATCCTTACTCGAAGTTCTCTTAGCCTCAAGATACTCTCTAGCATCATGAGCTAATGACTTTTTGGATTTAATGAATTCTCTAGCATCGGATCTTGTCCTGCTTATTTCAGTTTGTCCTTTGGCCACCTCCCGTTTTGGCTTATACTTAGGAGTGACAGGATACTTTCTGAGTGCACCCCAGTGAGCTTTCAATGGAGTTCTTTCCTTCTTGATTTTTTCAACTTTCTCTTGGAAAGTTAGTTTTCCTTCACCTTGATCTTCTTGACACGACTTCCCTTTAAGCTTTCTCTGGCGAGGATCACCCTCCTATGAGTTCTCTTGGAGGAATGCTCCCGTAGAGCATCCGTAAAGGACTCTTTGAGACCTTCCAAGATACTCTTCAGTTGACCCATAGTCACAGGTTGATCCTCTGTTGCTTTCCCCTTAGGAGAGCCAGTTCCTTGTCCGGTTTCATAGTTTCCGGATTGATCAAGGTACCGAGTCTCATCCTCGATGGATGTGAACCACCAGTCATCCTCAAGTGCCCTCCCCTCAGACGGCGCCAAATGATGTAGAATGAGTTCCTGGTAGGGTCTCTTCAACTGAATACGTGGAGAGGGAACTAGAGGACTACACGTCAGATGGACAGGTGTTGGCTTGTTCACTTCCTGATGGCTCGGACCTCGATTCCTGCAAAACAAGGGAATAAAATCCTCGTAGGATTTTTTCCCCCTCCGATGCTTAAGTAAGTATTTGTATGAGGATTAAGGCAAATTAACAATAATTAGCAATTTGGTAATCTAGAGAGGGAAACTAGTGAGAGAAATTCTCTTAGTGTGATGTAAGAATGAATGAAGATTTGATTGAATGTTTGAATGTTGAATGGCCCCCAAAATGATGATTTTGAGGGGTATTTATAGCCTTAGGTTTGGAGGCCAACGAATTGGACGATGACACTTGTCATCGTCTAATTGGTTGATACTTGTAAAAGCTTCATGGGCTTTTACACTCAAGCCTCAAGGCCCAAATTCCTCCTTTTTCCCTACCTTGTAGCCTCGAATAGGATTGCGACACGTGGCAGAGGTTTCTCTTCTTTTAAGTATTTGTTGTGGACACGTGGCCCAACCTTACAACGACACGTGGCCGTGTGGAGTCCACCTTGGTGGTCCAGTCATTGCCAAGTGGCAGTGCCACCTGGACTTTTAGTGGACACGTGGCCCAGTATTATGCCGACACGTGGCATGAGTTGGCGTGCCACATCACCAAACCTGCATATAATGTTAGTCCATATAAAGGATATAACCTCTTTATCTCTGACTTGTTGGTAGGAGTCTGCTTCAATCCACTTAGAAAAATAGTTAGTTGACGCGAGCAGGAATACCTCCTGTTCTGGAGGTGGATGTAGTTTTCCAACTATATCCATGCCCTAGTTCATGAAGGGCCAGGGTGTTAGGGTAGGGTGCAGAACCTCAGATGGTTTATGTGTCCTACCTGTGTGGACTCGGAGCTTTGGGGGCCCACATGCCCTTTTTACAGAGATTAAATGTCGTGTTAGTTTGTTTGCATAGTGTGAGTATGCTTGGCTTAGGGAGTGAGTATAGAATCTCAAAACCCAAGTAGAGAAGTTGCCACCGTCCTCCTTTTGGGAGCGAGCGGAACCCCATTAGGTCATAGCCCAAGGCAAAAAATGACAGCCAAGGGTAAGAAGGTCTCATATCTATGGATTCGGGTACGAGGGTAAGGACAACAGTAGGTCACAGTGTCCCGCAGCGTATAGCGGCCTCTATTTGTTCTCATATGTAATTTCATAATCATAATATCGAATTATCACATTCATATTTCCGGTTAGACCTACAAACACGTATGGAAATAAGGCTAGGCAGGTTTTAGTTAATGCACACATCAATTTCGGTTTATCATGCATGGGTGATCGCTTTAGGATTAAGTTGATTTTAATCATTGATTAGTCGAAACATGCTTTTAGGTCTTTTAAGCTAAACATCAATTCTACATGATTGAAAGCATTAAACATTTATCATGGATCACATAAAACCTAATGCAGATGTTTCTACTTAACATTGAATTTAATTAAAGGTCGAATCATCAATTAGACAAGATTACATGAATTGAATTTAAGCATCTTAATTATCTAATAAAGCATTTATATCACATAATCATGTAAACTAATTCCTTTGAAGAACTTAAGATGATGATTTCGATGATGTTGGCCTCATTTGAAGTACCTTTCGTGCAATTGTCAAAACAACTTCTTTAGATTTAATGCCTGAAGAACTTTGATTAACTAATAAGATTATTAACAATGATATTGATTATAAGTTCTGTGGAGGGTACGGTTTCTGAAGTAGGGCACAAAAATCGATAGAAGTTTAGAGAGAGAGAGTGACGAGGTACAGAGAGTTTGTAAGTGAATGGGAATTGAGAAAATATGGAAGTGTATAGAATATGAGTGAGAAGAAGATGTGTCCAATATAGGTCGAAGGAGGGGGTATATATAGTGTTGGAAGTGACGTAAGCGAGCGCCACGGCGCTGGAGGAGTGTCAAAACGCACAGCCACCTGTGATGTGGCACAGCACCTGTGCTGTGGCGCACCACTTGCACTGTGGCGCAGGCTGTTTGAGTGCTTGGGCGCTAGCTGAGCATTTAGGCGCTTCTCCTACGTGATGGCGCTTTGACCCCTAATTTCTAATTTTCACGCGGAGGATATCCGATGCTTCCATTATTTCGCATATTTACTTCTATAAATCGAAATATTTCGATATATCATGATATTATACGAAATTTACTTCCATCAGACTATTTATACACTTCCATAACCTAGAGTTTCCATAAACCAAACACACCTTTCTAGAAGGTTCGTCGAATCCTGTAACATTCATACGCTTAAATTAATTTCTTTTATTTTCGATAATGAAATGAGAAAATGAGAAAATAAAATGAGAAAATAAAATAATAAATAAAAATTAAAAAATTATTTTAAGCGTATTTCAAACGTCATAACTCATCATCGGTTTTTCTGACAATGTTTTTTTTAGATTTCAAAAAGTTCGGGGGGTGTTTCCCCCCCTACCCCATAACCAGGGCATTTTACAACTGGACTCTGGTAAGCGAGACCCCCGCCCGCTGACCGGGTAGCGGGACCCCTGTATAGATTTTGGAGTAGGGACCAATTAGGTGAAGGACTGATTTCTGACACAAAACAAGATGTTTTTCAAGCAATCAATTTTTAGAAGTTCGACTTGGAGCGATGTGGTACACAA
Source organism: Suaeda aralocaspica (assembly GCA_016808085.1). Lineage (NCBI taxonomy): Eukaryota > Viridiplantae > Streptophyta > Magnoliopsida > Caryophyllales > Amaranthaceae > Suaeda > Suaeda aralocaspica. The sequence continues at coordinate 200,971 of PYUH01000205.1, forward strand.
CAATCATCCGCCATTAGGTGGGACCAAATTTAGGTGTGTACAGTTAGCCCCCACTTTAACTGAGTTTGTAGCAAAACAAAGGTTAGTTTTACCTGCACCAAGATGATATATCCTCGGAAAGTGCTACGTTTCTTAAGGATGAAGAAAGGTCTCTTTCTGATGGTGTGTGATCGTATAGGAGGTTTCGGAGAAGGTGTTTGTACCATCCGGAGATAGATAGTTTGAAATTAAGGTCGATCGTCTGACGATCTAAACATTTCCTCTTTAGACTCAGCTTGGCCGTTGTAGGGAACTGTGATGATGTATTTATGATTTCCTTCAGGTCTCTTCAACTTAATCGTATAAGAAATTCATGAAGATATGTTTAATCCCTTATGGTGTTTTCAACTTAACCTATACAAAAGATGTGTTTACTCCCTTCAGACACTTAGGTCGTATAGGAAGCTATTTCATGATTATGTCAAAACCATCTGACGGTGTCTGTGAATGAGGATGACATAATTGTTTGACAATGTAGGTGCCATTGACTTGAACCTGGGTTGACTTACCAGGGGCCTTTTGAAGATGATGACCTAGGTTGATTTTCTAGGGCCTTTTAAAGATGGTGAGCATTGACTGGCGATGTATAAGGTGATTAATGTGAATTCCTTCCACTTTAGACATGCTTTGGCCGTAGGGATTTATTATATGATCATTTGTTTGATGTGTTTTCCACTTTAGACACGCTTCAGTCATAGGGAAATGTGGTAACAAAGGTTGTGTTGAAAAATGATTGTCGCCAGGGGATGTATGTAGTGTGTTTGGTTTCCACTTTAGACACGCTTTGGTAAAAGTGAAAGATTTGTGATGATGAAACTTTAATTTGATTTGTTGTATTTGACTTGGAAGTTCCTTTGGCTTGATAATGTGTGTTTTGGCTAAGTTATTTGGGGAGTTGAGGTGCTTGTGAGGGATGCTTTTGTGGAGCTTAGTGGCATTAGCGCCCCCCCCCCCCCCCCCCCCGCC
>PYUH01000205.1:202729-323934 GCA_016808085.1 Suaeda aralocaspica
CCCCCCCCCCCCCCCGTGTCGTTGAGATGCTAGAGTGTTGGCTAGTTCAGCCAGTGATTCCATAAAAACCTTTTAATTTGTGGGTTTAGCCCCCTATTATGGAGACATTCAAGAGTTGGCTTGTTCAGCCAGTGCATGTTCTTTAGGCGGGTCGTGTAATGTAATTGAATCTGATGTGAATGCTTTATTGACTTGTTGGTTGATGCTTCATCCATGTTTACTTGATGATTGCACTTCATGAGAGATTAATGAGGCCACTGGTGTATGATGCGATGCTTGACGTGATTTGATTGAGAACATAACTTGGGTAGAGCACCAAATTGATAACCTATTTTGTCCTGCAACATTTTCAAGTTGCATACAAATGGGCCCTAGATTTTCATGTTTAGGTTGATCCTATGTGCATGACTTTGACTTTGACTTTGGCTTTTGACCTTGATGTATGCATGTGATCTTATATGCAATGTGATGAATGAAAAAATTTATCCCATTGTTGGGTGACTATGGAGTGGTACCGACTCTCTACCCTAAAAATGGACGAAAAGAGGCGAATGCACCTAGACTCTTTTTAATATAAAAAATGATCAAGGAAGTAAACACATGATGATTTAATGTTTGGAAGTGCTTTTGAGAAGGTTATTGGGAATCGAGCCCCAAACATGTGATAATAACCCCCAAGTGAGGACATGAGGAGCGCTGGAAAGTGTTTGATGATTTGAGGCAAAGTGATAGCCTCATAGGGCGTTTGCAGTAGGGCCAAGAGTGGACACATGTGATTGTTGGGAGATACATGGCTCTGATTTTGAGGCTTTATGGTGTGAATTGAGTTTTGTGATGTGAATCTAGGAGATAAGAGAAGTAAAGATTATGTATGATTTCTCAAGTTGGTCACTTAAGGATGTTGCTTCTTTAGGGTAGGAGTGAGAAGAGTGATTGAGAACTATTGTGATGGTTCGAGCCCCCAATTGATGATTTGATTGATGTGTAGAATATGGCCGACTAAAGCAGTTGTGATTATCATTGTTTGAGAAACCTTTTGTTGATGGATCAATGGCGATGCTTATTGACTTAAGTCAAATCAAAATATGGGAACCTCTTTCATGATGCGAGCCTCCAAAGCTGGGAAAGATGTACTTGAAGTATGTTGTGGCTAATCAACTTGGCCACTTGAACATGTTAATCTATATTAAGTGATGGAGGCTCTTATGATGATGTATGCCCCTAATCTTGGAGAGACAATAATTTGATGACTTGGTGCTACATGATTTGACCTTGATGAGCAAGAGTTAGCCCATGATGATGATGAATGAGGAATAGGAGAGTCCCAAAGGGGTGTAGAAAGAATAGCTAAGGATCAAGAAAACAAAAATGGGTCAAATTTGTGACTCATGAGTGAAGATGATGAGCAGATTTAATGTACTTAGCTACGATAAGTTGGTTCAAACTCGAGTTTATGTCAAGTTCTAGACTAAAGAATTATGCTTCAAACATCTATGGTGATCGATGTGACCTCATTTCCTTTTATTGATGTAGTCGGACCTCAAGGTGAGCCTACCTACGTAACCTTATGGAATCAGACCTATCGTAGTTTGTGAAAATGTGTGTGAAATTGATGTCATTGTACCCTAAATTTTTCCTAGGCCGCCCTTTCGGGTTTTCAACCTAGCGGGCTTTGAACATGCTCGAAGAGGGTATTGGGTTTGAGGTTGTGATTTGAGGGTTTAGGATTTGGTTTTGAACATTTTTTAATTTTTGACTTTGGTTTTGATTTTTTGGCTTTGAGATTTGTATTTTGGGTTTTGGACTTTGATTTGAGTCAATGAGGTTGGACTTTTGTTTTAGGTTTGAAAAGTGATGAAGTTTAAAAATTTGAGTTTTGGCCTTGAAGTTTGGCTTTGTGGTTGGGGCATGTTGAGGTACGGTTTGGGATTTAGTATTGCTTGTGGTTTAAAAGGGGAAAGGGTTGACTCTTAGGTATGTAGATATGTGCTTTGTCCTTTTCTTGTAACTTTTGAATATGATGAATTTTTTCTTTTTGTTCGATTTTTTTTCTTCTTACTTTTTTTTTTAGCACACGTCTGTTGCGACACACCATGATTGGGTCGGCAAAGGTCAGGGGGAGATAGGAGTTGATTCAATGTTATTGAAAGGCTAAATGATAGGTATGAGGAAAGGAAATGGTTTTATTTGGCAATGTTTGCGGTCTTTCGAGCATGTCCAATATTCATTAATAATTTTTTTTTTGACTCTTTCTTTTTGTTTTTATGATTTTTATGATTTTTTTTTTTCATTTTTGGAAACGAGGTCAATTGATGCACAAGAAATAAGTTAAAAGAAAAGGTGAAATTTTATAAATTAAGATGAGAAGTACCAAAATAAAGGTTAAGATGTGATAACGACCTTATTCCTAATGACGTAGAATCGAACATGTGAAAAAAAAAGGAAACATAACTGCTAGGTGGAGGGACTCTCCGACACAACCTAAAGAAGACTATGATGTCGTTGCATTCACCATCGATCTTGAATGTTGCTTGTAGGTTTTACTCATCCACTTCCGAAGGGTCAGTATTCATGTAATCCTTCGTGTAGCTATTGGTCCATTTTTGCCCCTTGATCAAGTTATCTTCGATTTCAATACCAATGTGGTAGACTTCTTGAAATGATTCCAACCCCAAGTACTTAAGGTGATTCTTGTACACATGCAAAAGGTTCGAAATGAAGATTTTTACCATCTCCATTTCGGGAGGAGTAGTTACCATTTGAGCAACGGTTTCTCTCCAATGAGCTAGGTACGCGGTGAATCCTTGTTTCTTTTGTTGCTTGAGAATCTTAAGTTCATGTTGGGTGGTTGATGCTTGAGTGTTGCACTTGTAGCGAGTAATGAAGGCATGAATGATACTACTAGAAACATTGGCGAAGTTGTCTTGAAGTTGTTGTAGTTGAACCTTAATATCTTCACTTGACATTTTTGAAGGATTATTAAAAGATGATTTTGAATTCGGAATGGTCTTCCGATAAGCGTACTTGATGAACAGTCCGAGCTACGTCCTTTGACCTAAGTTATAGAATGTCTTGTTCTACTCATTTGGCTGCCCTATCACAGTCAAGGTGATGACTCTATCCTGCATGAGGCTTAATTAGAATTATATTTTGAAAATAACTCATGGTTTACTTCCTTGAACTAGACTCAATGCATGGCCTAGGATGGTCAGTCCTTGTCCTAAATAAATGCATGAATGCAAGACACCTTATAGTATTTTGATTTTTATTGTTCTCTTTTTTTTTTGTGTATATATATATATTTTTGACGATAGAGGTTTTTTTACAATTTTTGATGCATGAAATGCAACCTATGAGGTTGTATATGCATGATAAGTGATATACGTGTTTTATGTTGTGTTTTTCGGTTGATTCTTATGCTAAATAGTTAAGTTTGTGGCTTTGTTTTGTTTAAATATCGTCTTTCGATGTTACGTTATGTTTTGGAACGGTTTTAGCATCTTTAGTTGACTTTTAGAACCTTTTTCAATTATTTTATACTCTTTCGGTTATTACAAGTGGTTTTCGATTTTGTTTTATATGTTACAGGAGCGTAATAGGGAGTTATGAAGTCATTAGAAGCTAAAACGGGTCAAAGTATACCTGTCTCGGGATGCGTGCCAAGTTACGAGAAGCCACAAACGAGATTCAAAGATTCGGGCAAAGAAACAAGAAGGATCGTCAAAATATAGTCATACAAGCAAGATACGGGCATAACCTTTAGCTCCCTTTTGATCTATGCGCCCGCAGCATAGATCAGGAGTTTCAGAAGTCCCAAAAGAGAAGACCTGCGGGCGCAGGGAGTAAATTGGTTTTGATCCCCGCGGGTGCAGGTGGTGGTTTTCTCGCCCGATTCGATCTTTTCGCGCGGTTTTTGCTCGTGGGTTTTAATTCATTAAAACCCTAATTACTATATATACTCAATGTAAAGGGGGCGAACTAAAACCCTAATTACTATATATACTCAATGTAAAGGGGGCACGACCCTAACGAGTGTTTATCATATGTTTAGACCTAGGAATCCAAAATTGATTATTCTCTCTAGAACTTTAGAATTAATTACTTTGTTCAACAATTCAAGCTTTCGATTAATGCAATTCAATCATTAATTTGGTACTTTCTTTCCTTATGCTTTTCAATTACTTTAAATTCATGATTCTCCTTATTTTATTAGTTCTTTGTTTAGATTAATCAATTTGCTATTTTAGATTCTTAATTTAGTTTTGTTAGTAGTTATTTTAGTTTTAGTTCTAGTTTTAATTAGGTTTATGTTTATGATCATGTTGTTTGATTTCAATTTTGTTTTTGTTCCCTTAATTATGAGTGAGTAGTCGTTTTCTCTGGGGTTAGGGGATCTATGATCATGGTTTGAATTTAATTTATGTTTTCTAATTAGTTCTTGGCTTTTAATTGAACTCCTATTATTTATTTCTAGTGATTGCAATCAAATTGTGGCTAGATTTAGTTGTAAGTAAGGTTATTGTTGAAATCGAGGCCGCGAGGTAAGAGTATCACAATTAGACCACTGAATAATAGGCAAAAACGAATTTATGCAAGCGAGAGCCGGTAAAGGAGTTTTGAGGAAGTCTAAGTTCGAGAGAATTAGTGAGCCCTAGTTCCATGAATGCCAATGAATTAATTAGTGAGCGTTAATTGAGTTTGTTGTTTGATCATAGTGAACCGATAACCCTAGGTTCCCATTAATAGAGTTTAATCCATAATTTCCTGTCGTTTCCGTAGTTTTATTCTTAGACTTCTTAGTTTTAGTAGTCATTTACCGAAATTTCCACCAAGGCCCCTTACACATTTTATGCTTTTTAGAACTAGTAGAATTTAATAGCTTCCCTGAGGATTCGATCCCTACTTCCCTAGCTATATTAGTTAGAGTTGTTCGGTTATTTTTTAGAGGTGTGCGATAGCCTGCTCAATAAGATTGACCTTTTGACAATTAAGGAGCAACCATGATCTATGTGAGACTCACTATTCTAATGTGTTTAAAGGTTCATGCAAAACTAGGGCCCAAGTTAATAAAATATACACATTAAAGGCAAATTACCGCATAGTCACGTCTAACATGAGGTCAAGTCCGCACCTAGCCAAGGTTTTAAGAGGGTGACTATAAGTAAGGCTTAGGGTGTCCAAGAGGGTACCATGACTAGGGTGTGTCCAACTATCTACACCACAACATAGTGGTCATCCAAGTGGGACATCCATTATGAAGCACATAGGTCATATGACTCATGCGTCACGGTTGGGATGGACTTCAATTAAAGAACGACCTTAGGTAGGTCACCTAAACATCTTAACATCAGTACCCCGGGGGTGTCGCAAGTATAGAACATACTTTCAAAGACGTGTATCCTAAAGCAAGACCCTCACGTGGGAATTGCATGCATTATGACTAGCAAGTAGAATTCGTTATTATAATTATGATATTACGAGACATTTTGACTTTCGTCCACTCTCCTTTAAAAATAAAGGAATATTCCCAGTGGAGTCACCAAACTGTGGACTCGAGGCTTTTGGGGCCCACATGCCCTTTTTAAGGACATTGAATGTCCTGTTAGTTTGTTTGCATAGTGTGAGTATGCTTGGCTTAGGGAGTGAGTATAGAATCTCAAAAGTAAAGTATAGAAGTCACCACCGTTCTCCTTTCTTAGCTAACAAAACCCCATTAAGTCATAGCCCAAGGGCAAAAATGACAACGAAGGATAAAAAGGTCTCATATCTCTGTATTCGAGGACGAGGTTAAGGGCAACAGTAGTTCACGGTGTCTCCCAACATATAGCTGCTTCTACATGTTCTCATATGTAATATCATAATCATAATATCGAATTATCACATTCATGTTTCCGGTTTAAACTACAAACACGTATGGAAATAAGGCTAGGTGGGTTTTAGTTAATCCACACATAAATTCCGGTTTATCATGCATGGGTGATCGCTTTAGGATTAAGTTAATTGTGGTCTTGGATTAGTCGAAACATGCTTTTAGGTCTATTAAGCTAATCATAAATTCTATGTGATTTCTAGCATTAAACATTTAGCATGGATCACATAAAACCTAAAGCAAATGTTTCTACTTAAGATTGATTTTAATTAAAGGTCGAATAATCAATTAGTCAAGATTACATGAATTTAATTTAAGCATCACAATTATCTAATAAAGCAACAAAATTACATAATCATGTAAACTAACTCCTTTGAAGAACTCATGATGATGGTTTTGATGTTGTTGGCCTCATGTGAAGTACCTTTCGTGTAATTGTCGAAACCACTTCTTTAGATTGAATGCTTGAAGGACTTTGATTAAGCCCCTTTTCTCCTCGTCTTATTTTTGCTTATCTGAACTTATTTTTGCTGAACTGAACTTATTTTTGCTGAACTGAACTTATTTTTGCTGAACTGAACTTATTTTTGCTGAACTGAACTTATTTTTGCTGAAATTAACTTATTTTTGCTGATCTGAACTTATTTTTGCTGAACTGAACTTATTTTTGCTGAACTAAACTTATTTTTGCTGAAATTGTTTTATACTAATTAAAAATTATAGGACAATTATATACTATAATTGAATTTTATTTAGGTGAAAATAATTGATTTATTATAATCTCTAAATTATATATAATCTGATTTTTTCTCTCAAATTTCAAGAATCTTATGGACAAAGGAATGCACAATATTTTATCATCTTCTTTTTAGTATGATATAGTTTCCATGTATTATAATATTATCTTATGTCTATATTAACATATATTTATTTCATATAAAATAATGTATTTCCAATTTTCCATCGAAAATATAAAATCATATGTAAATATTTTTTTTTAATATTATTTCCATACAATACATATTCTTTTCGTAAATGCTACCTAAATATTTTTAAAATTATATTCTACTGTTTTTATATCATAATTTCTCATTTAAAAAGATGTGCACATATAAATATCCATGTACAAATTAATTTGTATAATACATATAGATTTTTGTTTTTTTTTAACTGAACTTATTTTTGCTGAACTAAACTTATTTATGCTGAACTGAACTTATTTTTGCTGATCTGAACTTATTTTTGCCGAACTGAACTTATTTTTGCTGATCTGAACTTATTTTTGCTGAACTGAACTTTTTTTTGCTGATCTGAACTTATTTTTGCTTAAAATAAGTAAAAATAAGACGAGGAGAACAGGTCGGGGCCTAAGTAGTGATAATAATAATAATAATTTAATAATAATAATAATAATAATAATAATAATAATAATAATAATAATAATAATAATAATAATAATAATAATAATAATAATAATAATAATAATAAATGTGGTATGAGTTCCTAGTAGGGTCACTTCAACTGAATATGTGGAGAGGGAACTAGAGAGCTAAACTTCGGATGGACAGGTGTTGGCTTGTTCACTTCCTGATGGCACGGACCTCGGTTCCTGCAAAACAATGCTTACGTAAGTATTTCTGGGAGGATTAAGATTAAATAACAACAATTAACAATATTAATCTATAGAGAGATTACAGAGAGAGACACTCTAGTATTATGTAAGAATTCTATGAGAGTGAATGTGCTTGAATGTATCCATGAATGAATGCCCCCATGGGGTATTTATAGGCAAGATCACCAAGGGTGACCTAGGGTTTTGGGACACTTGTCCCTTGGTGATTGGCTTGTGCCTTTATGAGCCCTTGTAGGGCCTTTCTAACCTTTAGCCTTTCGCCCATAGCATAGAGTAGTCTCTTTGAACACGTGGCACGATCTCAAGGGCGACATGTATTCGTCCATGCAGTCCCTTGACTGAATATGATTTGGCAATTTGCATGATTAATGGGACACGTGGCCCAGTATTATGCTGACACATGGCATAATATGGCGTGCCACATCATTTGCCCCTCAGTTGGGTGTTTGGATCCATAATCCATGCCCCAACTGACGTCTCTTTCCCTTTCGGAAGTTATTTTGTAACCTTCCTTAGCAGTTATTAATGCCTCAACCACACTCTTTGGTTTTTTTGGGGGGGTATTCAAATTTGAAGGGGGAATTTACTTTTCTACCCCTTTAAATTTTCTATATATATATATAGTGATTGATCATTTTATTTCACTTTCTCTCTGTAAATGTTCCCAAGAATCCTCTCAAGCTCCCAAGAAACTTCAGAGGCGATTTCCAGCGACCTGTGGTGCGATTTCCGGCGAGTTGGTGCGGTGGTTTCCGGTGTGAACAGTAGATCCTAGTTTTCTTCTCTTTTTCAGGTATTTACCTGAATTCTTTTTCTTCCTTTTCTTCAATTTATTTCTTGTTTTTCTTTTACTTCTTTGTCTTTATTTTCCTTTGAATCTATCAATGGCTTCTTCATCCTCTTCTTCCCCAAATAATAATGAGAACTCTATTATATTACTTCCTTCTCCTCGTACTACTTCTTCTGTTGGAACTCAATCTTCTATTGTTCCTGGTCATTTATTGTCTAGGACTTTCCTACTTCCTTCTCTTCCTGTGCAGGAAGTTGCAATGGCAAGAACCAAACAAACTGCATATAGAGAAACTGCTACTTTGAGAGTTCCAGCATCTGAAGTTTCAGATGTGAATCCTCTTGATCAGCAAGATCCAATTCCCCAGGTTGAGGGAAGAGAGGATGCTGAAGCTGCACAGGAAGCTCCTGAGGAGGAAGTAAGGGAGATTCCTACTAGGAAGAGAGAGGCTTATGAGGCTACCACTTCCAAGCCTAAGAAGACGAGAGGTGCTTATCCTAAAGCTGATGATGTAGTCATCTCTAATTAATATGTAGATGGTGTAAATAAAGATAAACTAAGTAGTGACTTGATCTTTAATAATGAGTATTTTAAACTGATCATCCGTAACAAGGGGGATACTATTTGGGATGCCCCTGAAGACTGCTTCCCTGTATATACTGAAGTTATTGACTTAAGGATTAGGTTCCCCACTTCCTTATTTATCTTCAATCTCTTCAAAAAATATGAGATTGGCCTATGTCAACTTACTGCCAATTCTTGGGTTCACATAATGTCTTAAGTGACTTCTTGTGCCCTTAGAGGAGTGAAAGCTTCTAGTAAGGTCTTCTTTTATCTTCACCATCTCTCAAAAGCCTCCCACTGCAAACGTGGGTGGTTCTACCTGAAAAACAGTGAGGGGTTCCTCATGTGTGTGGAGAAGGCCAACAAGGTTCCCTACTGGAGGAAACATTTTGCGTTTGTGAAGTGTCATGACAAAAAACTTGTAGAAGTGTTGAAAAAATGGAATCCTTTTCCAAAGTGCCTAGGAAGATCCTTTGAGCTTCCTAGATTGAGTGATTCTAAGCAACAAAACTTAGAATATTTCAGATCTACCACAGTGGAGATCAAGAATCAATTTCTGGCAGTTCCCTTCAACTGGATCCCCTTTAGCGAGTTCTTCTTAGAGTGTAACTTCCTTGTTGCTGCTGGTGTAATTTATGGGGATGAGTATAACCAGGGTAATTCTTGCTTTATTATTTAACACCAAACCTCTGTTCCTTTTCTCCACTTATCTAACCAAGTGTCTTTTCTTTCTGCAGAATAAGCTCTTGCTGACCACCCTTCATTTTAAAAAGGAAGTATGAACCAAAAAGACTTCTGGAAACAAGTCTCTCAGAAGCTGGGGGAGGACACTTCCTCGAAGAAGGGGAAGACTTAGGTATTTAATCTTTACATCTTTTCAAAACTTAAGACTTGCACGTTTTTTCTTTATATGTATATACTTCCCTATGTAAAACCTTTAGAAGTATTACTTATCAATCACATTGACATAGTCTTCCCTACTTAGTGACTTCCCACTTTGCCGGCTTGAACGCAGGTGGGCACTATGTAGAGAAGTTGTATAATAGTTGTTAGAAGTCTTCCCTCCTCGTAGGAAGTTTAAAATTTTACTTCTAGTCAGGAAGTATGTGTAGACTTCCTTTTATATGAAGTCCCTCCCTCGTAGGAAGCTAGAATATTTAAGACTTCCCCTTAGGAAGTTTTAGGATCATACTTCCCCTTAGGAAGTATGTTTAGACTTCCCTTCATAGGAAGTCTCTTCCCCTTAGGAAGTTAGAATGACTTTAGAGTTCCCCTCTTTGCGTCCATGTGCGTTCAACTCGGCAAAGTGGGAAGTCTTTGACTTCCTTTTTTGCCGGGTTGAACGTAGAACAACACAAGGAGGGGAAGTCTTTTTACTTCCCTTTAGGAAGCTTTAAGATCATACTTCCCCTTAGGAATTATGTTTAGACTTCCTTTCATAGGAAGTAAGAAATATTTGGACTTCCCTCCTTTGTGTCCACGTGCGTTCAACTCGGCAAAGTGGGAAGTCTTTGACTTTCTTGTTTGCCGGGTTGAATGTAGAACGGCACAAGGAGGGGAAATACTTTTACTTTCCCTTAGGAAGTATGTTTAGACTTCCTTCCATAGGAAGTCTCTTCCCTTAGGAAGTTAGAATTTTTTAGACTTCCCTCCTTTGTGTCCATGCGCGTTCAACTCGGCAAAGTGGGAAGTCTTTAACTTCCTTGTTTGCTGGGTTGAACGTAAAACAGCACAAGGAGGGGAAGTCCTTTTACTTCCCCTTAGGAAGCTTTAAGATCATACTTCTCCTTAGGATGATTTGGGATCATACTTCCTCTTAGGAAGTATGTTTAGACTTCTATTCATAGGAAGTCTCTTCCCTTAGGAAGTTAAAATAACTATAGAGTTCCCCTCTTTGTGTCCATTTGCGTTCAACTCAGCATAGTGGGAAGTCTTTGACTTCCTTGTTTGCCGGGTTGAACGTAGAATGGCACAAAAGGGGGGAAGTCCTTTTACTTCCCCTTAGGAAGCTTTAGGTTCCTATTTCCACTTAGGAAGTATCAATTCATTACTTCCCCTTAGGAAGATTTAATATTACACTTCCCTTTAAAATGTATTAATTCATTACTTCCCCTTAGGAATATTTAATATGACACTTCCCTTTAGAAAGTATTAATTCATTACTTCCCTTTGAGAAGTGTGATTAGGTAAGTTCAACTTCCCTCTTTTGTGTCATTCTATGTTCAACTCGGCAAACTTGGAAGCTTAGGCTTTGGAAGTAGCAAGAGAGGAAGTATTTCCACCTAGGAAGTTGTAAGCAGCGGCTTCCCCACTTTGTGTCAATGTACGTTCAAGTCGGCAAGGTAGGATGTACACAAAGAGGGAAGTTATTGGTTTTGCTCCTCTGAAAGTTGTTCATCTTAGTAGGATCTGTTGAATATTCCTTTATACTCTTCTAACACTTATATTTTTCAGGAGACAAGCAAGTCTTCTGGGAGGAACCCAAAACCCTCCCACAAGAGGAAGAAGGAGGAAGCACCAGAAGCACAAGGTACAAGCTCAAAGAAGAGTAGAAGAAAGGGTGCTTCCTCCAATGTTGTTGCTGCTCTCATTGAGCTTACTGAGTCAAGTCCCCACACTTCCTCCCTTTCTGGGAAGAGTGCCTTTGTGATTAGGAAGAGTGATTTCATGATCGGGGTGAAGAACAGAACTCCTCCAACTGAACAAGATAACCCCTTAGAGAGTGACAATGGGTTGGTTGATCTTTTGACTGCCTTAACCATTCTCCATAAGGAAAGCATTTCTGCCATTCCCCTCAACACAATGCCTGCTTCCCAATCAGCTGGCGCTTCTAAACCTCCTTCTTCTCCTCCTGATGAGGATCCTGTCATTGGCCTCTCCAAATATGTTGAGAGAAACATTCCTGAAAGTGTTAAGGCTCAAGCTACAGCTTCTGGGGTAAGTAGAGTCACAGATTCTATCAAACTATACGCTCATCTTCAGATACCATTAACTCTCCCAGGAACCCTAATGCCATAGTTTTACCGGTTCCCATAATAGATGAGGCTGAATCCCCCAACATCTTTGATGACGAAGAGGATCTCCCTTCAACCAGCAAAAAATTTGACTCCAACTACAAAAGGGGGTTGATTAGGGAGATCTTAAGCTGTGGAGAACTTGAGTACAAGGAGTCACTCAAGGGATCTGTCAGAGGCCACCTTCTTCCCATCTTCAATAACCTTTCTGAGGTATGCTTCCCAAAAACTGCGTTCTTCTCCATTCTCTTCCCATTATTATTATTTTATCAACTAACTCTTTGTTTCACTTCCCTTGCAGTCTATGTTCCGTCTAGAACACCTGGCCAAACTTTATGGATCCATGAAGGCTGAAAACAAGAAATGCATGGAATTCTATGACAAAGCTGCCACTTATGTAGTGGCTCAAACAAATAAGATTGAGGCCAAATAGTAGCATGCAATGAATGCTCTCTCTAGAGATCTCCACAAAACCAAGGAAGACTGCCAAGTAGTCTTGGAGAGGAGCATGGAACTGGCTAAACAGATCCATGCTGACAAAGAGACTGTGGAGAAGGCTTCTACTGTTATTGCTAACCAAGGCCGCATGGAAAAAGACGAAAAGGATGCCAAGGAAGAGGCCAAAAGACTCAGAGAGGAAGTGGATGAGCTGAAGAGGAAGCTCAAGGAAGCTAAGGAGGAAAAGGAGAAGCTAAAAAATGAAAAAGAAGAAGCTGAGGAGAAGATCTCAACCACTGTTATTGAGAAATACATGGAGGGCCAAGCTTTCCTTAGAGAGATGTGCTTAGAAGCTTGGGGAATGGGGTTAGAGGAACATCTAGCCTTTGACTCCTTTGAAAGAAGATTGGACTATGTCAACATGGTTCATATCAAAAAACAAGGTGAAGCAACTCCTCCTCCTTCCTTTGACTATTCAGAAGAATAAGAAATTGAAGAAGGGAGTGAAGATGAAGAAGAAGAGCAAAGAAGCTTCAGAAGTCCATAATGACAAACATCAAGGCTGATGCTCTTCTTCAAATTTTTAATGATTGTGTTTAATTTGTTTGAACAATATTAATTTACCATGTTTTGAATAGTGGTTTTAGTAGGAACACTTTAAAAGTGTTTCTTGTAATATTTGATTTAAATTTCTTTCAATGCAATCTTTGTTCTAACTCTATTAAATCTTGAAGCTTAATTTCTTGCTTTTTCCTTGCACAAAAATATGAACTCTTGGTTCATCTTCTCAAGGTTCCCCATGGGATCTTAGAAACTTTACTGATGATTTCCCTTAGGAAGTTCATAACTACTCATCCACCAATCTAATACTTATTGTTCCCTATGGAGAATACTTCCTCATAAGAAGTATTTTAAATATAACTTTGAAATTTTATCTCCTTTTTCCATTTCTGATAGGCTTGTAGGGTTCTCTTTGCCTCAAATTAAGCTTCAAGTTTACCAAGATCAGCCTTTTGCTGAGATCCCTAAGTTTACTAGAAGTTATAGTATTGATTGCCATTTAACTTAGGAAATCGAAGCGTGTATTGTAGCTTTTAATCTTAATGCCCTTTGCATTTTCAAGGAATCTTAGTCACATTTTTAAGACACTTGGTCTAATTGTAAGACCCTAAGTCCTACTTCCTTTGTCTTAAGTCTCTTTTTGCTTAAGTAACAAAGTATGACTTTGGGATCTTACCCTAATCTTGCCCTAATGGGAATTCATAAGATTCACCAGGGCTCTAGGGTCTTACCCTAGCCTTGCTTAATAAGCAAAATACAATATAATAAATTAAATTATCACACATACAGAAATAGAGTTTTTATTAATTATGGCCCGTAGCCAATTTTAATACAAATGTGAACTCCAGTTTCTATAAAAAAGATCAACTTGGACCTTATTTATATGGTCGTAGCTTATTCATCTGATTCCGTAAATCAGGATTACATGTAATACCTCTTTAAGTTATTAGCATTCCAAGTTCGTGGCAGCTCATAACCATCCAAACTCTTGAGTCGATAAGTACCATCTCGAACAATTCCCAAAATCTCATAGGGTCCTTCCCAATTCGGAGTCAACTTGCCTTACTCATTTGCCCTTCCTATGGCTTCCATCTTTCTCAAAACTAGATCTCCAAGCTTCATGGGCCTATTATTAACCCTTTTATTATGTTCTCTAGCCATCCGAAGCTTGTACAATTGCTGACCAAGGAAGGCATTACCTCTCACTTCAGATAGGGTATCAAGAGCAGCTTTCATCAATTCCTAATTCGCATCCTCATTATACAGCATCACTCTGAGAGTAGGTTCACACATTTCTATGGGAAGAACAACTTTAGCTCCGTACACCAACATGAAGGGAGTTTCTCCGGTTGAATTCTTAATGGTGGTCCTTATCGACCATAAGACATTATACAATTCAACGACCCATAATCCTTTAGCCTTCTCAAGCTTCTTCCTCAGTCCATCAATGATTATCTTATTGCAAGCTTCAACTTGTCCATTGGCCAGAGGATAGCCTACGGAAGCAAAGTTAGCAGAGATGCCCTGGTCTTCTAACCATTTTCTCAATTGTGGTATTTCGAATTTCGGATCGTTATCAAACAAAATAGATTGCGGAACTCCAAATCTTGTGATGAGGTTCTTCCATATAAACCACTGCACATCCGAGTGTTTGATATTTTTCATCGGCTCTGTCTCCACCCATTTGGTGAAGTAGTCCACAACTACCAACACATACTTCCTTTGCCCCGAGGCCCGAGGGTATGGACCAAGGATGTCCATGCCCCACTTGGAAAAAGGAAGTGGACTGATGATTGGGCTTGAAACATTAGCTGGTTGGTGGTGCGAATTTCCTTACAACAGACATCTCTTACACTTCTTGACCTAATTCATAGCGTCTTGCCTTAATGATGGTTAATAATACCCTGTGTGAAGCGCCTTTTCAGCTAAGGCTCGTCCCCCTATATGAGACCCACAAAACCCCTCATGAATATCTTCCAAAACTTCTTTACCTTGCTCGAGAGTGATGCACTTCAATAGCGGATGAGTAAACGATTTCTTGTATAATTGCCCTTGCCAAAGCACAAACCACGTATCTCTGGCCTTGACATACTTAGCTTGTCGTGCATCGGCTGCAAAGTTCCATCTATTTTACAGGCGATGATTTCATCCATCCAGGTACTTCCCCTGCTAATGAAGTTTACATCTCTTTCCTTGTCAATACTCTTCTTTTCCTTAACTTCCCAAAAAATTGTTCGGGGTGAGTCTCCTATAGCAGAACTAGTTAACTTGGACAGAGCGTCAGCCTGATTGTTCTCGGATCGGAGAACTTGCATTAACTCGAAACTTTCGAGATCCTTAACTTTTTCTTGCAACATTTGCAAATACTTGCTCATGCCCTCATCACGGGCTTCATAGTCTCCCAAGTATTGACTCACAATTAGTTGTGAATCAGACATAGCCTCTATCTTCCTAGCACCAGCGGCTTTAGACATCTTAACTCCTGCAATTAAGGCCTCATATTCAGCTTCATTGTTCAAAGTTTGAAATTTGAACCTCATTTCATACTCGTAAAAATCTCCTTCAGGAGATCTGCATATGATTCCCGCTCCACACCCGTTTTGGGTGGATGATCCATCAACATGCAGTGTCCAATGATCAATACTTGGCTTCTCAACCTGTGGCCTGGTCATTTCAACAATGAAGACGGCAAATGCTTGTCCCTTAATCGCTTTCCTAGGTTCTTCCGAAATCTCAAATGAACCCAACTCGATAGCCCACTTAAGCATCCTAGCAGAACATTCTTTAGTTAGGCATGACTTAAGAGGCTGATCCGTGTAAACAATTATTTGGTGGGACAAGAAGTATGGACTCAATTTTCTGCTTGCTAAAAACAACGCTAATCCAAACTTCTCAATCGTGGCATATCTCAGTTCGGCCTTCTCGAGAATATGGCTGACAAAATAAACCGGGTGTTGAACTCCGTCCCTCTCAACCAACAAGACAACTGAGAGTGCATACTCTGATATAGCAAGGTACATATACAAAATTTCTTTTTCCTTGGGGCTTAACAACTTGGGAAGAGAATGGAGATGATCCTTTTATTTAATAAAGGCTTCCTTAGCTGATTGAGTACATTCAAATTTGTTGGCTTTCTTCTTGATCGTATCAAAGAAGAAGTGGCACTTATCTCCTGCCCTTAACAAGAACCTTCCTAAGGCTGCAAAGCACCCATTTAACTTCTGAACTTCTTTAACACTTTGGGGAGAAGTCATATCCAACACGGCCTTGACCTTGTCTGGATTGACTTCAATCCCTCTTTTGTCAACAAGAAACCCTAGGAATTTGCCTGATGTGACACCGAAAACACACTTCTTCGGATTCAACCTCATCTTATACTTCCTTAGAGTTTCAAAAGTTTCCTTTAAATCGGCTACATGATCCTTGGATTCTTTGCTTTTGATGATCATGTCATCAATGTATGCTTCCATATTCCTTCCCAACTTCTGCTTAAATACTTCATTTACTAGTCTCTGGAAGGTAGCTGGAGCATTCTTCAAACTGAAGGGCATTCTGGTGTAATAGTACAGACTTGTTTCTGTAACAAAAGCTGTTTTTTCCTGATCTTCCTCCCATAGAGGAATTTGATGAAAGCCGGAATAGGCGTCCATAAAACTCAACAACGCATGTCCAGCCGTAGAATCAACCAACCGATCGATCAAGGGCAAAGGAAAGCTATCCTTAGGGCACGCCTTGTTTAAGACTGTGTAATCCACGAACATTCTCATTGTTCCATTGGGCTTTGGCACCAATACAACATTTTCCACCCAATCAGGATATTGGCATGGACGGGTGAATCCTGCTTCCAATAACTTTTTTACCTCTTCATCCGCAGCTTTGTTACGGACTTCACCAAGATTTCTTTTCTTCTGCCTGACAGGCTTCCATTCTTGCTTAACGTTGATCTTGTGAACAACCACTTCTGGATTAATCCCCGGCATTTCTTCAACTTCAAATGCAAAAACATCTTTGTATTCTCTAAGTAAGACTCTTATCTCTGCCCCAACATGTTCGTCAGGTGCTTGTCCAATCTTGACTGTTCTATCGGGCTTCATCTTATCCAACACAAAATCTTCATGCTCACCTCAAGGATGAGGTCTTGGGACTTGATTCAAGCTATCAACAGCCATAACTTGGTCCTTGGGAGCTTCTTCTACTTTCCTTTTCTTACTTGGTTCGCCACTTTCACTTGACAAGGCTTCTGCTTTTAATGTGGTAACATAACACTCTCTTGCCAGTTGCTGGTCTCCATGAATTGTTCCCACAGTACCATTTTTACACTCAAACTTCATGAGCATGAGGTGTGTAACAATAACTGCCCTGATAGCATTAATTGTTGGTCTTCCAAGAATCACTTTGTATGTTGTAGCTCTTTCACTACAAGGAACTTGAGGAACATGTTTCGAGCACAGTCTTTATCTCTCATTCGAACTGGCAAAGTCACAGTTCCCAAGGGATTGATAATTCCTCCTCCAAACCCAATGATGGGATGGTGGATTGGTTCTAACTTTGATAAATCATACTTCAACTTTCTCAAACAACTGTAACTGATTATATCAGATGAACTTCCCGTGTCAACAAGTATTCTCTTTACCTTCATATTTGCCACTTTCATCTCTACTACCAGGGGATCATC
This sequence comes from Suaeda aralocaspica, assembly GCA_016808085.1. Taxonomy (NCBI): domain Eukaryota; kingdom Viridiplantae; phylum Streptophyta; class Magnoliopsida; order Caryophyllales; family Amaranthaceae; genus Suaeda; species Suaeda aralocaspica. The sequence continues at coordinate 220,274 of PYUH01000205.1, forward strand.
ATGGGGTGTTCGAACTTTGCCCCAGTCCCTGTCACTGATCAGTACTTCTGGGAATTTAGTTTTAGCATCTTCCCCAGTCTCGGGTGATGATTCCCGGAGTAGGCGTCGCACATATTCCTTACTTTCCTTTATAGTAGGACCTCCAGCAGCAAAGCCCCCAGAGATTACATAGACAACATCTTCTGTCTCATAGCCCTCCTTTATCTCTTCATTTTAAGAGTCTGACTTCTGCTTGGCACTCTTGTCAGAGGACTTGATTAAATGTTGACTAATCTTCCCTTTAGCAGCAAGAGCTTCCAGGGTTCTCCGAAGATTGAAGCAATCATTGGTATGATGCCCCACAACTTGGTGAAAGTAGCAATATTTACTTGAATCTCGATCTTCTGATACGCATATCAATGAGCAAAACTTCGAGGGTTTGGGTTTGATTGAAGGTGGAAAACAAGAAGCAACCTTGGGGGAGTTAGTGGCTTATGGAGACACAAGGCTTCTTGGGTTGGCTAGGGTGGATTTCTACGTGTGCATGGTGACATGCACAAGCTTATTCACGTAAATGTAAAGCAAGTATAGTTAGTAGTTTAGAAGTGTTGAGCTATATGGGTTTTCTTCCCACGTCATTTGATAGGGTTTTACCATATGGTGTTTTGTTATTTTCTTGATTAGTTTATGAGTCAAGGTTGATGGAATCAAGCATGAGAAACACAAAAATGGAGGTTTCTTGAAATAAAGATTGAATCTTGAAGAGTTTCTTGAAGTTCTTGAAATCGCAAGTCCAACAAAAATCAACGAGAAATCAAGCAATGCATATGGCGGGATTTTTGGAAGATTTTTGAAGTTATGGGCAACGTTGTCAACGCGGTTTTTCAAGTTGTTTGACTTGGTCAACTTAGTTTGTTATTTCGGAAATATAGTGGCTAGATTTGATTTGCAAAATATCTAAGATTTAGACTAGAAATCAGATTACAAAATATATGGTGCAAGATTTGTATCCGGTTTTGATAAGATTTTCTTGTTATCCTAATCTTAGTTTGTTATACCATATATCTAAGGTAGTTAGGATATGTTTAGGATTCTGAAATATTATGTGATATGTTTAGCTATAAATAGGATGTAAAATACATCAATAAAATTCAGATTAGCTTGATTGAAAAACATAAGTTTTCCGGTTTTTATTGTTTCACGAAGAAAACAAAATTTTGAGAGTTTCTTGTGAGAAATTCGATTGAGTGAGTGGTGCTTTTTGCTTTATCTCACGTGAGGATAGTTCTTAGGATTTGAGGGTGCTTTGCTTTAATCAAATTCTACTAATTATTCGCCTTAGAAGTTCAGATTTGTGGTGCGTAGCTTTATCAAATTTGAAGTCTAAGTTTCTTTGTGTGAGTGGCGTTTGTCTATAACAAAATTCACATCAACTTTTGGTGCTCTCGTTGAGAGATTCATTCAATCTCAAGTGTTCAATATCAATTATCATGGCTCAAGAAGGTGGAGACGAAAATCCACAAGGATTCACGAAGGGTTTGAGCTTGGCTCAAGCAAAAGAGCTACGTATGCAAGGGGAGATTGACGAGTTAAAGGCTCGTTTAGATGAAGTCCTAACCATCATGGCTTCTACCAAGAAAACTCCTACTAAATCTAAACAAGAGGAGGGCTCATCATCAAGTGAAAGTGAGCAAGAAAGTGTGAGGAGTGTACGTAAACCAAAAAAGGGATACTCATCAAGTTCTAGTGACGATGAGGAACCAAGATCAAGGCACAAACATAAGGGAAAGATGAGGGATGATGATCGAAATCTTAAACTCGAAATTCCTGAGTTTAATGGAGGTATGGATCCTGAAAAATTTCTAGATTGGATTCGTAGGGTTGAGAGGATTTTTCGTTACAAAGAATATGATGATCATAAGTCCTATAAATTGGCGGAATTAAAACTCACTTCCTATGCAAGTTTATGGCTTGAGGGTTTACAAAGAAAGAGAAGGAAAGAAGGTAGATCAAAAATATCTTCATGGTCTAAATTAAAAAGGGAGATGAGGAAACGTTTTGTTCCTCAAGATTTCGAGCAAAACAATTTCATCAAGATGCATACATTAAAACAAGATAGAAAAACGGTTGATGAATACATTGTGGAGTTTGAAAAATTGATCATGATTTGTGATTTAGAAGAGAAGGAGGACCACAAAGTGGCTCGTTTTGTGGCTGGTCTAGATGAAAATATAAGGGAGAAGGTCGAATTACAACCTTATTGGACCTTTGATGAAGTTTGTAGAGTGGCAGCAAGGGTTGAGAAACAAGTTGCACGTAAGCCAAAGACATACTTCAAAACTTATGACCCTAAGGAAAGACGTGATACTTTTCCTCAAAAACCAAACTTTGATAAGGTTACTAAACCACCCTTCATCAAGGATAAGAGTTCAACTTCAAAGCCCCAAAGTAGTGATTCACGCATTGTTTGTTTCAAGTGTAAAGGGCAAGGTCACATTCAAAGAGATTGTCCTCATGCTAGGGTCACAACAACTCGAAATTGGGTAGATGGGGAAAGCCTTGAAGAAGAGGAGGAGATGTATGGGGATGAGGGAGAGGAAGAGTATGCCAATTATGAAAATATGGAGGAAGAAACGGAGGAAGTCCAACCAGAAACACAAGGCCAATCCTTGGTGTTACGTAGGGTATTACAATCTCAAAGTGCACAACCTTTGGAGAGTCAAAGGGATAAAATTTTTCTCACAAGGTGTAATGTTCAAGGCAAGCTTTGTGATGTAATCATAGATACTGGAAGTTGCACAAATGTAGTATCTACGTTGTTGGTGGAAAAGCTCGCAATTCCTACAAAGATACATCCTCAACCATACAAGCTACATTGGCTTAGCAACACAAGTGATGTTAAGGTAAACAAACAAGCCTTGATTGCGTTTAAAATTGGTAAATTTGAGGATCAAGTACTTTGTGATGTTTGTCCTATGGATGCTTGTCATATACTATTGGGTAGACCTTGGCAATATGACCGTTTTGTGAAGTTTAATGGGAGAACAAATGTCTATATTGTGCGCAAGAACCCTAATGAAAAATCATATGCATTAAAACCCTTGATGATTTCTAAACCTAAAACAAGCATGGGTAATTCTAAAGGTGTTTTGTTGGTGGGTGGAAAGGAGTTAGAAAGGGAGTTGAAAACAAGTTCTATGTCTTATATGTTGTTAGCCAAAGAGGTACAAGATGAAGCCCCAGAGATTCCTAGGGTTTTGCATCCTATGTTGAATGAGTTTTCAGATGTGTTTCCTAATGAGTTGCCACCAGGATTACCACCCATACGTGGAATTGAACATCAAATTGATCTTATTCCTGGGTCTCAAATTCCTAACAAGCCTGCATATAGATGTAATCCAGAGGAGACAAAGGAGATACAAAGGCAAATTGAGGAATTAATGGAGAGGGGGTACGTGAGAGAGAGCATGAGTCCATGTGCTGTGCCTACATTAATAGTACCTAAGAAGGATGGGACTTGGAGAATGTGTATTGATTCAAGGGCAGTTAACAATATAACCGTCAAGTATAGGTTTCCTATACCTAGATTGGATGATTTGCTAGATGAATTACATGGTTCTCAATTATTTTCAAAAATTGATTTAAGGAGTGGATATCATCAGATTCGAATGAAGGAAGGTGATGAATGGAAAACAGGTTTTAAAACAAAGCTAGGGCTTTATGAATGGTTAGTCATGCCTTTTGGGTTAACTAATGCACCTAGTACGTTTATGAGGTTGATGAATGAGGTCTTAAAGCCATACATTGGTAAGTTTGTAGTGGTATATTTAGATGATATTTTGGTGTATAGCAAGAGTGTTAATGATCATCTAAGCCATCTAAGGAGTGTGTTTGGGACATTACGAGAACAAAAGCTCTATGCTAAGCTCGAAAAGTGTTATTTCATGGTACCAAGTGTGACGTTTTTGGGGTATATTGTGTCCAAAGATGGGGTTTCTGTTGATCCATCTAAAGTGGAAGCTATAAAATCATGGCCAACACCAAAGAACGTGACTGAAGTACGTGCTTTTCATGGGTTAGCCTCGTTCTATAGGAGGTTTGTGAAGAATTTTTCATCTGTTGTTGCTCCTATAACCGAATGCATTAAGAAGGATAAGCCTAAGTTTGAGTGGACTAAGGGGGCACAAGAAGCTTTTGAATTGATTAAGAAGTTGCTTTGTAACACGCCTATACTAGCCTTACCAGATTTCTCTAAACCATTTGAAGTAGAGACGGATGCAAGTGGGGTTGGAATTGGTGCTGTTCTAGTCCAAGGGAAGAGGCCAATTGCTTACTTTAGTGAGAAGTTGAATGGTGCTAAACTGAACTATTCTACATATGACAAGGAGTTCTATGCCATTATTAGAGCTTTGGATCATTGGAGTCATTATTTAAGACCTAACCACTTCATATTACATTCTGATCATGAAGCTTTGAAGCACATTAATGGTCAACAAAAATTGAATCCAAGACATGCTAAATGGGTTGAATTTTTGCAATCTTTTCACTTCTCTTCAAAGTACAAAACGGGGAAGTCTAATGTTGTTGCTGATGCTTTGTCAAGAAGGTATACTTTGCTTGGTGTTTTGAACTTTAAGTTGCTTGGATTAGAGTTGATAACACAATTTTACGAGCAAGATGGTGATTTTGGACCAATAATGGCGCAACTTTCAAAGGGTTCTATGAGTTCCTATGTGCTACATGATGGGTTTTTGTTTAAAGGTAATCTATTGTGCATACCTAAGTGTTCTATACGTGAGTTGTTAGTAAGGGAGGCTCATGGAGGAGGTATTGCTGGACATTTTGGCATTACAAAGACACTAACCATGTTGCAAGAACATTTTTATTGGCCAAAGATGATTGTTGATGTTGAGGCCATAATTGCTCAATGTGCTACTTGTCAAAAGGCAAAAGCAGCCTTTCATCAAGGTTTTTATACTCCATTGCCAGTGCCAGAGGGACCTTGGGAGGATGTTTCTATGGATTTCATTGTAGGGTTACCAAGGACAGCAAGGGGAAAAGATGCTATTATGGTAGTGGTTGATAGATTTTCAAAGATGGCTCATTTTACACCATGTCACAAGACAGATGATGCTATGAATGTGGCTGATTTATACTTTAAAGACATCATAAGGTTACATGGGGTTCCAAAGACTATTGTAAGTGATAGAGACACAAAATTCATGAGCTACTTTTGGAAGTCACTTTGGAGGTTAATAGGCACGAAACTTTTGTTTAGCACATCTTATCATCCTCAAACAGATGGGCAAACAGAAGTCACTAATCGAACACTAGGGGTTTTGTTGCGTGGTTTGGTTAGTAAGACACAAAAAGATTGGGATTTGAAGCTTGCTCATGCTGAATTTGCTTATAATAGGTCACCTACTTATGCTACTAAGCACTCACCTTTCGAGATTGTTTATGGAGTTAATCCTAAGTTACCAATTGATTTTGTAAGTATTCCTAAAGGGGAGTTGGTACACAAAGATGCCAAGACTAAGGTTGAGTATATGCAAAAACTTCATGCAGAAGTAAGGGCTCGAATTGAGAAGGTTAATGATATTTACAAGGCACGAGCAAACAAACATAAATCACAACATGTCTACAAAGAAGGGGATTTGGTTTGGTTACACTTGAGGAAGGAAAGATTTCCAAATCAAAGGAAGAATAAACTTATGCCTCGTTGTGATGGACCGTTCAAGATCATAAGTAAAGTGGGGGATAATGCTTATAAATTGGAATTACCAGGAGAATATGGAGTCCATGCTACTTTCAACATTGGTGATTTAGCTCCTTATGTTCCTGATGACCAACTTCGAGGTTTGAGGACAAACTCTTTTGAAGAAGAGGAGGATGATACGCATATCAATGAGCAAAACTTCGAGGGTTTGGGTTTGATTGAAGGTGGAAAACAAGAAGCAACCTTGGGGGAGTTAGTGGCTTATGGAGACACAAGGCTTCTTGGGTTGGCTAGGGTGGATTTTTACGTGTGCATGGTGACATGCACAAGCTTATTCACGTAAATGTAAAGCAAGTATAGTTAGTAGTTTAGAAGTGTTGAGCTATATGGGTTTTCTTCCCACGTCATTTGATAGGGTTTTACCATATGGTGTTTTGTTATTTTCTTGATTAGTTTATGAGTCAAGGTTGATGGAATCAAGCATGAGAAACACAAAAATGGAGGTTTCTTGAAATAAAGATTGAATCTTGAAGAGTTTCTTGAAGTTCTTGAAATCGCAAGTCCAACAAAAATCAACGAGAAATCAAGCAAGTTATATGGCGGGATTTTTGAAAGATTTTTGGAAGAGTGGGCAACGTTGTCAACGCGGGTTTTTGTGTTGTTTGACTTGGTCAACCTAGGTTTGTTATTCGGATATATGGTCCTTAGATTTGATTTGCAAAATATCTAAGATTTAGACTAGAAATCAGATTACAAAATATATGGTGCAAGATGTGTATCCGGTTTTGATAAGATTTTCTTGTTATCCTAATCTTAGTTTGTTATACCATATATCTAAGGTAGTTAGGATATGTTTAGGATTCTGAAATATTGTGTGACATGTTTAGCTATAAATAGGATGTAAAATACATCAATAAAATTGAGATTAGCTTGATTGAAAACACTTTGTTTTTCCGGTTTTTATTGTTTCACGAAGAAAACAAAATTTGAGAGTTTCTTGTGAGAAATTCGATTGAGTGAGTGGTGCTTTGTGCTTTATCTCACGTGAGGATAGTTCTTAGGATTTGAGGGTGCTTTGCTTTAATCAAATTCTATCAATTATTCGCCTTAGAAGTTCGAATTTGTGGTGCGTTGCTTTATCAAATTTGAAGTCTAAGTTTCCTTTGTGTGAGTGGCGTTTGTTTATAACAAAATTCACATCATCTTCTTTTGCGCTTCTCAATGGTGGTGGATCATCAATGTCAACTTTCCCTTAGATCTCCTTAAAGATTGAATGGAGATCCTTAGTGAATTCAACTCTCGGCGCATTATTCGCCTTTCTCTTCCTGTTTTGATCATTTAACTTGTTTGATGAGCCAGCCACTGTNAACTTGTTTGATGAGCCAGCCATCCATGTGGCATGTCTCTTCTATCTTTGTTTTTTGATCCGTGATCATTCTTCTTGTCCTTGCGGGTGGAAGCGCATAACTCCTAAGCATGGATGAAGCATTCAGCCTCCTTCAGGATCCCGTTCAAGGTTTTACATTTCTCCTAACCACATCAAACTTAAATGTTCCATCACCGAGCCCACTGAAGAAGCTATCAAAGGTAACTCCTTCAGAGAGGTTAGGTATCTGCAATGATTCAAGATTGAATCACTGGACATAGCTTCTTAAGGATTCTTTTTCACCTTGCACTATCTTAGCTAAGTGCATGCTAGTCTTTTTCTCATGCTTGTTGGCCATGAAGTGATGCACAAAAGTTGTGCTTAATTCATGAAAATTGTTAATAGACTGACTTGGTAGGGTATTGAACCACTTCTGCACTATTCCTTTAAGTGTTTCCAGGAAATAGCAGCACCAGGTTGCATCATCCAAACCTTGAAAATACATCAAGTGTTTGTAGGTTCCTAAATGCTCTTCTCGATCAGTTGTTCGATCAAAAGCCTCTATATTAGGCATCTTAAACTTAGCTAGGTGAGGAGCCATCATGATTGATGCAGCAACGGGGGTTGTCTATTTCATAGACATCGAACCCACTTTATCCCCGATGATCCCTGTAGGATCATTAGGTACCTGCTTGGCCATATAAAGATCCTCGGGTCTCACCCTGTTTTCTCAGTATTGGATCATTTGCTCTCTTCCAGCTTGATCTGCTTTTTCAGCTTTCTTCTTCTCAATCTTGTATCTCATATTCTCTTCATCATCAAGCTTATCTGATTCAAGAGTGAATGGATGTGAATCAGACATCTCTTTGGTTGCAGTTGAACCCGACGAGTCAGACCGACTCTGTTCACGTTGGGTTCGTTTAGAGCTCAAATATTCTCTTGCATCTTTGGTAGATGCCCTTCTTTCATTGATAACTTCTCTAGCATCCTTACTCGAAGTTCTTTTAACCTCAAGATACTCTCTAGCATCATGAGCTAATGACTTCTTAAATTCAATGAATTCTCTAGCATCGGATCTTGTCCTGCTTACTTCGGTGTGTCCTTTTTCCACCTCCCTTTTTGGTTTATACTTAGGAGTGACAGGATACTTTCTGAGTGTGCCCCAATGAGCTTTCAATGGAGTTATTTCCTTTTTGATTCTTTCAACTTTCTCTTGGAAAGTTAGTCTTCCTTCACCTTGATCTTCCTGACCCATCTTTCCTTTAAGCTTTCTCTGACGAGGATCATCCTCCTTATGAGTTCTCTTGGAGGAATGCTCCCGTAGAGCATCCACAAAGGACTGCTTGAGACCTTCCAAGATACTCTTGAGTTGACCCATAGTCACGGGTTGATCCTCTGTTGCTTTCCCCTTACGAGAGCCAGTTCCTTTTCCGGTTTCATAGTTCCCGGATTGTTCAACGTACCGAGTCTCATCCTCGGTTGGAAGTGAACCACTTGTCATCCTCAAGTGCCCTCCCCTCAATCGACACCAAATGATGTCGTATGAGTTCCTGGTAGGGTCACTTCAGCAGAATATGTGGAGAGGGAACTAGAGAGCTACACTTCGGATGGACAGGTGTTGGCTTGTTCACTTCCTGATGGCTCGGACCTCGGTTCCTACAAAACAAGGGAACAAAATCCTTGTAGGATTTTTTCCCCCTCCGATGCTTAAGTAAGTATTTGTGGGAGGATTAAGATTAAATAACAGCAATTAACAATATTAATCTACAGAGAGATTTTGGAGAGAGAGACTCTAGTATTATGTAAGAATTGTATGAGAGTGAATGTGCTTGATTGTATCCATGAATGAATGCCCCCATGGGGTATTTTTAGGCAAGATCACCAAGGGTGACCTAGGGTTTTGGGACACTTGTCCCTTGGTGATTGGCTTGTGCCTTTATGAGCCCTTGTTGGGCCTTTCTAACCTTTGGCCTTTGGCCCATAGTATAGAGTAGTCTCTTCGAACACGTGGCACGATCTCAAGGGCGACACGTAGTCGTCCATGCAGTCCTTAGACTGAATATGATTTGGCAGTTGGCATGATTAATGGGACACGCGGCCCAGTATTATGCTGACACATGGCATGATATGGCGTGCCACATCAATAATAATAATAATAATAATAATAATAATAATAATAATAATAATAATAATAATAATAATAATAATAATAATAATAATAATAATAATAATAAGTTATGAAAATAGTGTTTTTCGTAGATAGTGTTTGTGGGGAGAAGAATAGATGTATTTTCTTATTCAATAATAGTGGATATACATATACAAGCAATAAGGGTTTCCTATAAACTAACCCTAATTTCTGGAGTATTCTAGATACATAAGGAATATAATGGGCATCAACAATATATCAATATTTCATAACACTCCCCCTTGGTTGTCCATTATAGAACAAATACACTATTTTATAATGTGAATTGATGTGCAATGCTGCCTCATTAAAACCCTTACCAGGAAAACCCAGTGGGAAAAAACCATGGCTAAGGGAAAAGGAGTACAGCGCGCATTAACTCCCCCTCATGATGTTATCCGTTGAGATCATTGAGACGACGCAACCCGATTAGATGAACTAATTTCTGGAATGTAGTAGTTGGTGTTCCTTGGTAAATAAATCTGCCAAATTTTCGCTTGAACGAATCTGTTGGACACTAATCTCACTATTCTTCTGAAGGTCATGGGTGAAGAAAAACTTTGGCAAAATATGCTTTGTCCTGTCACCTTTAATGTACCCTTCTTTGAGTTGTGCAATACAGGCTACATTGTCTTCATATAATGTAGTCGGATCTTGTTTTCCACATAATAAACCACAATCTTCTTGTATGTGGTGAATTAGAGACCTTAGCCATACAGATTCTCGACTAGCCTCATGAATTGCTAAAATTTCTACATGATTAGAAGAAGTAACAGCAATGCTTTATTTCATGGAACGCCAAGAGATTGCGGTACCACCATATGTAAATACATATCCAGTTTGTGAACGAGCAACATAAGGATCTGATAAATACCCTGCATCTGCAAAACCAACTAATTCTTCTTTGGAGGAGTTAGAAAAGAACAAACATTTATCTTTCGTACCTTGTAGATAGCGAAATATATGCTTGACCCCATTCCAATGCCTTCGGGTAGGAAATGAGCTAAAACTTGCTAATACATTAATGGAGAATGATATGTCGGGTCTAATGTGACTAGCAAGATACATCAATGCTCCTATTGCACTTAGGTATGGTACTTCAGCACCAAGAATCTCTTCATCATTTTCCCTAGGGCGAAAGGGATCTTTATCAATATCTAGTGCTGTTACAACCATAGGGCTAGTTAAAATATGTGCTTTATCCAGATAGTATCTTCTAAGCACCTTCTCTGTGTATATAGTTTGATGCACAAGGATTCCTTCTTTTAGGTGCTCAATTTGTAGCCCTAAACAAAATTTTGTCTTACCAAGATCTTTCATTTCAAACTCCTTTTCAAGTGTTCCACTGTTATTGAAATCTCTTCTGGATTTCCAATGACATTCAAATCATCAACATAAACAGCAATAATCACAAAACCTGACCCAATTTCTTTATGAAAATACAAGGGCTGATAGGGTCATTTTTATAATGTTCTTTCAATAAATATTCACTAAGGCGATTGTACCACATACGCCCTGATTGTTTCAAACCATAAAGGGATCTATTTAACTTAATCCAATGTTGTTCTCAAGAACACGAACCAGTTGCTTCACGCAACTTGAAACTTTCCGGGAATTTCATGTATATATCACTATCAAGTGGGCCGTATAAGTAAGCTGTTACAACATCCATTAGTCGTAAATCAAGTCCATGTCTTACTGCCAGACTAATTAAGAATCTGAAAGTAGTTGCATCCACCACAGGAGAATATGTCGCCTCAAAATCAATACCAGATCTTTGTGAGAATCCTTGTGCAACTAAACGTGCTTTGTGTCTCACAATTTCACCCTTTTCATTTCTTTTCCGCACAAAGACCCATTTATATCCTACTGGTTTTACACCTTCAGGTATACGAACTACTGGCCCAAATGCTTCTCTCTTTGCAAGTGATTTCAATTATGCATCAATTGCTTCTTTCTATTTTGGCCAATCATCTCTTTTCCTACATTCCTTGATGGACTTAGGCTCATGATCCTCTTTTTCATTCATAACATCAAGTGCTACAATATACGCAAATGCATCATCGACGTCGATTTCATTTCTGTTCCAAGTTATTCCAGACATGACATAATCTGTTGAGATCTCTTCATCTTCAGGTACCTGAGGTTCTTCTAGAACACTATCATTTGTCATGTCTACGGTCCCTTCTGGAGATCCTTTATTTATTGCTTCCTCAATCTGGCCATTACTTATCATTGCTCCTTTTCTTTTCCAAGGATTCTTTTCTTTGGAACCTACTGGTCTACCACGCTTTAGGCGTGCCTTAGACTCATGAGATTGTCCTTCAGGGACATCAATCATGATAGGAGCATTTACATCTGGTATATGTGACTTATTCACTCTATTTAGGTCAGTAAATGCGTCTGGCAATTGATTTGCTAAACTTTGTAAATTAATTATCTCTTGAACTTCCAATTCACATTGTTTAGTACGGGGATCAAGATGATTTAATGATCATTCATTCCAACTAATTTATTTTTCCAGCTGCCTGTTTTCTCCCCTTAATGCTGGGAAAAATGACTCGTTAAAGTGACAATCTGCAAAACGAGCAGTAAATAAATCCGCTGTTAATGGATCTAGGTATCTAATTATTGATGGGGAATCAAACCCGACACATATACTCAGCCTCCTTTGCGGACCCATCTTAGAGCGTTGTGGTGGAGCAATTGAAACATATACAACACATCCAAAAATTCTTAGATGGGAAATATCTTGTTCCTGACCACAAACCGATTGTGATGGGGAGAACTTATGTTTACTGGTTGGCCTAATGCGAATTAGTGCTGCAGCATGTAAAATAGCATGTCCCCAAGCAAAAATCGAGAGATCTGACTTCATAAAAAATGGTCTAGCAATCAATTGAAGACGTTTATTTAGTGATTCTGCAAGACCATTTTGTGTATGAACATGTGCTACAGGATATTCAACATTAATTCCAATAGCCATACAGTATTCATTAAAAGCATGTGAAGTAAATTCACCAGCATTATCCAGACATATATTCTTAATAGGAAATTCTGGAAATTGTGCTCGTAATTTTATCAATTAAGCAAGTAACCTCGCAAACGCCAGGTTGCGGGTTGATAGTAAGGACACCTGTGACCATCTAGTCGGGGCATCGATTTAAACCATAAAATATCTAAATGGTCCACATGGTGGATGTAATGGTCCACATATGTCTCCTTGTATACGTTCAAGGATATAAATAGATTCATAATTTATTTTCACTGGTGATGGCCGAACGATCAACTTACCTTGGGAACAAGAAGCATAAGAATAAATCATTTTGAAGAATCTGATGGCTGTTCAAAGAATGTCGGTGTGAATTTTCAATAATTCACTAGTGGAAAAATCAAGATATGTTATACTTCATTTGCTCCGGTTGTTTTGGGGAATTAAAAAAAACGGAGAAATTAGTCGTAGGCGCGAATTAATAGCTGACTTATTACTTCAGTCGTGAATTAATCGGAGCAAATAAGTTTATACTCCGGTTAATTTGTCATTCGCTCCGGTTGTAAGACCGGAGTAAAAAATGTCTTCGACTTAAAATTTAAAAAAACATGGACGTATAACATATAACATGTTAAACAGCAACCCCAAAACAAATCCCACTAAAACCTAACTCCCGCTTCCTTCCTTCTTCTTCTTCGTTCCCCTCTCTCACTGCCACCCCACCTCCTTCTTCGACTCCGGCAATGACGAACCTAACTCCGGCTACGTCGGCAACGACCGTACCTCCACTCTCCCAAATGTAAACCAAGGTTTGAATTAAATTTAGTTCGAATTAATTTCAGAAAACCAAGGTTTGTTTCCGTCGATCTAGGGTTTGTTTCTGCATTTTTATTTTTCAATTTTGTAACCCTAATTTTTCAATTGTTTGATTTTACTTTGATTTGTTTCGTGTGTGAATTTTTCGGATTTTTTTGTCTCCATGACTTTGTTGGTTTTGTTAGCTGGTTTAACACTCAATTTGTAGTTCTTTGTGTGAATCAGTTGGACATATTATGTGCGTGCTTGTTATTGGATTGGGATTTTGGTTGAAGGATAATGTGTTGTGAAAGTGTCATGTTTGTCCAACCTGTGGTTTGTGTTTCAGTGAATTTATTTTGCAAGGTAGTAATAATATTAGTATTAGCATTTACTTAGCGTATAATTTTGATGGAAACTCGGTCTTCAGTTGATTAATTATATTTCTGGATCATTTACTAAACTTAATTGTTTAGTACGGAGAAGATTGCTCTACTGTTTTCTTGGTCAATGCCTACAGGGTTTCTGTAGGAGAGAGAATTGAAATCAGGCAAGTTTGAAGAGAAGTTTTAGGGATGTTAAAAATTTAATAGTCTGCTCATTCTGATTTTAGAGTTCATGGGCTATTTTGTAGTGTGAATTATTTGTAATTTAACTTCCTAAAAAGTTACTTTGCTATTGATTTCCTTGAGTTATCTTTTTTCTATTTACCACTATATTTGTTGGGGGCTTCAATATATGTCTCTTGGTTTAAGCTTCATGAATTGACAAGGCTATCTTAATGTAAAATTTTCTTTGGGGTGTTTCTGTGACCAACATTTCTTGACCTTCAATGTAGTTGGGGTACTTGGTTAGAAACATGTTGAAGACTTGAACTTTTAAGTAAACAATGTTACCTTGATTGGTCCACAACCGACCTCACTGCTGAAAAATGTAATATGCGATTGCATTGATTGGCTTTTTAAGAATCATGTCAATTTTGCATCTTGTTACTATTTTTGTTAACGGTCGTTTGTTGAATGCGGTTGAGTAATTGGAGGTTGAATTGCGTATTAAACTTAATTAGGGTTTTGCGTTTTTGGTATTTAATAATCGTGATTTGTTTCGAGTGCAATTTCTTATTATGTTTTTTGTTTTTTTGGTGACATTATCGTAACTAGAGATTATAAATGATTGAATGTGAATGATTAATTCTGATTTTAGTAACTGCAATTGGAGAATTATACTCTTTTTTATCAACCCTAAATTGGGGAATTAGGGTTTTATATATTTGGTATGAAAAGATGTATTGAATCGAAATTTTCACTGTTGATTAGTCCTATGATAAAGTAAATGTAGTAAATTCTTTGACATTCAGTGGCAATTTCATTTGCATTTGGTTTGTTGAATTCGTTGACAATATATTGATTTGATTTGATTACTCCACTCTCCTTCTTTTTATTTTTTTGATTTGATTTGATTTGATTTGATTTGATTTGATTGAATTTTTAGTTTCCTACGATAATTTTGTTTTGCCTTTGATTTACTACGATAGTTTCTTCTGTTCTGTCAATTTGTTGTAAACTCTAAAGTAATCACGAGCCGAGTAAGCAAGATTATGAAACTATTCTCTTCAACTTAAAGATATTGGCTTTGACAGTAAATGTATCAACTTATTGTTGACTTACCAAAGGAAATAATTGATTCGGAATGGATCTCTTTCATATCGCCTTAATTTTCAGTCATTAAGAATTAATTAAGGAATTTGAATGCCATCTTTTTTGTATTTTTGCTAAACATTGAAGCATGAATTTGTTCACAGGAAAATGGGGTTCTTCCAGAGTACCAGTTAGCTGATGAGGGTGTTAAACAAGCTCACTTAGCTGGGGAACAATTTCAAAATGTAGTACTTTTTTTTTTGTTTTAAAAATTTATTTTAATGCAATTCATGCTTTAGAGAATGTTAGTTTGTGTGCATTGATTCTTTGAAGCTTGGTGTATCATGTATATTGGATTCCAATTATGCCATTGTAATGGATTAAAGTTCGCAGTCACTACTTTACAGGCTTCTAATAAACCATCATAACCTTCGTTCTCTACCTGAATACCTGCCAATTCATTTCAGATCAATATCTTCCTAGTTTATAACATGTTGTGTCAATTTTTAATTTGAACATGTACATGTAAATCAATCACATGTACATGTAGGTTAACATGTCTGAACTGTTGTTGTTGCTGTAAATCAATTTTTTTTAATTTGAACTGTTGTTATTGCTGCTGTCTGAATTGTTGTTTGGGTTTAGGTTTTGTCTGATATTTTGGTTAGGGTTTGGGTTTGTCTGATATTTTGGTTAGGGTTTGGGTTTGTCTGATATTGTCTGATATTCTTTTCTTAGGCGATTCACTTCTCAAACTCTCATTCTTAGTTTAATTTATGTTCTTCGGTTTCAATTTCTTCAATTTTGGTTGGTTTTTTCAGATCTTAAGAATTTTTAATTTTTAATTTGTGTTTTCGTTGTTTTTTTTGGAATTTTGGTTGGTTCAAATTCTTGTTTGGTATAAATTCTTCGCAATTTTATGTTGTATGGTAGAATTTGGATTGATTGAATCTGTTTTTGTTGTAGATTTTGCTGTTTTGGAAAATTTCAGAGAAAAAAACTGCTGAACTACTGAATCTCCTCAAAGGTTTGTTTTATGCATTACATGTTTCAAAACAACCACAAACTATAAATTAAGACTAGAAATTGAAGTTTCTACTCAGAAACTAGAAATTGTGAGTGACATTAAGCTTTATATCGTTTTTTGACTCGTTTTTTTTTTGTAATTTGATGTTGATGTTTGATATGGATTTTGATTATTATTAATTAGTAAAGAATGAATGAATGAAAGAAATGTTATTGTGTTTGTTTGGACTTATTATTATTATGGATTATGTATTTAATTGATTATGCTGAAATTTGTTTTATGTTAAGTACGTAGTTTATGATGATAATGTTGATTACTCTACTATTAAGATGTCCAATGATGCCTTTAGCATTGTATTGGGGGTGTATTCGTCACAGATGAGTCATTAGACTACTGTTATGGAGATGTATAGCTTGGCGAATTGCCTTGTTGAGGTTATCAAGCAGAACCTCATACAAACCTTTTGTGTTTGACATGTTGTCGTTTCCAACAATTAATTAGTTACTCCACCAATACACATAATAGGTGACAAATAGAACTTGGGGTGCAGGAATGGTTACCTGCTGGTCTCATTTCACTCTAGGTCACTAAATTGATTACTACGTAGTCTTTTTATTCTCATAAACACGCTTCTCAATACTATTGTTATATGGTGGAATCAAGAGCCATCATGTAATGATGGTGAAGATGCATATGCATTGATGCAAAGGCTTCTTTCATTGTATAACATAATATTGCCAATATAATCGGATGCTATACATGAGTAGTGTTGTTAATGTAGTCAAGTTACCCTAGACTTAGTTAAGGCCTTGATGGGTGGGAAATTATGTTAGAATCTTTGATGTAATGAAAGTGCTTCTAAGGTGAATTGTGTGGTTACTCAATATTTGTGTGCTTACTCAATATTCGTTTGCTTACTCAATATTGGATTGTGTCGATAATTATAACTACATGAAGAGGATGGCAAATGATCGTTCTTAGATGTATGGTAGCAAGGACTCATCGGCATTTGTGGATGGGGTTTGGGAATTATGCAACTCTGCTTTAGCAGCTAAAGCTAGCGGCAAGGATAAGCAGCAGGGGTTTTATTGTATGTGTGTGAATTGTGCCAATGTAGATAAGGTTGATACTATTAACCAGCTCAGGGAACATGTACTTCGTAAGTGGTTTCGAGCCGATTACCAGGTTTGGAACTATCATGGTGTAGAGGATTCACGTTTTTTCCATTCTATATCAGAGGCCTCTCAAAAGCCTTTGTACCCAGGGTGCACAACAGTCACAAAATTGTCAGCTGTGTTAGATTTATACAGCATAAAGTCCAAGTACAATTGGTGTGACACAGGCTTTACAGCCTTGTTAGAGAAGTTGAGTCTGATGTTCCCTAATGGCAATGAGCTTCCCAAGTCGAACTACTATGCTAAGAAGCTCATGTGCCCTTTTTCTCAAGAGTATCAAAAAATACATGCTTGCCCTAATGATTGTATTTTGTATAGAAATGAGTATGAAACTTTGGACAAGTGTCCAAAGTGCAAGTTGTCACGGTATGAGCGGGAAGGTTCACGAGGTGTGGAAGGCCCCCCTGCTAAAGTGTTGTGGTATCTCCCCATTATTCCTTGATTAAGGCGTCTCTTTTATATTAGTAAAGATGCTAAGCATTGTAGGTGGCATGCAGAAGGGAGGAAGAAGTCCTCTCGTGCTCTCCAACATCCGTCTAATGCTCCTGAATGGATGAATATTAACAGAAAATATCATATATTTGGAGCAAAAAGTCGTAATCTAAGGCTTGGTTTGTGCACAGATGGAATGAACCAGTTTGGTACTCTTAGTTCAAAGCATAGCACATGGCCGGTGATATTGACCATCTATAACCTTCCTCCATGGTTGTGTATGAAACGAAAATATCTTATGTTATCCCTTTTGATATCCGGTCCAAAACAAACTGGTAACGACATTGATGTTTATCTTGCTCCACTAGTTGATGACTTGACGAGGCTATGGGATGAAGGGGTTTCAGTATAGAATGCTCATGCAAGGGAGACGTTTACATTGCATGCCATGCTCTTGTGCACTGTTAATGATTTCCCGGCATATGGTAACTTATCGGGTTACAAGAACAAATGGATGAAAGCTTATCCTATTTGTATGGATGACTTGGATTCAACATGGGTGGGTAAGTACGTTGATTGGTGCAATCGTAGGTTCCTCCCAATTGATCACCCTTATCGTAGGAAGAAGAAGGCATTCAATGGGAAGGTTGAAGCTCGTGTTGCTCGTCGACCTTAGACTGGTTATGAGGTTTACCAGAAAGTTAATGGCATTGAACACAACTTTGGTAAACCAAACAATGAGTGTGATGGGCTATGGAAGAAACAATCCATCTTTTGTCAGCTTCCATATTGGAAGGATTTACAAGTTAGACATTGCCTTGACGTTATGCACATTGCGAAAAACGTCTGCGATACCTTGCTTGGAACATTGTTTAACATTCCTAATAAGACTAAGGATGGAAAAGTAGCTGGAGATTTCTTCCAAAAGAAAGGTTTGCGACCTAAGTTGTGGCCTCAAATCAAGGAGACTAGGAAAAGGAAGAAGTTGCAGGAAGAGGCTCATGGAAGTAAAGGAAAGGGTAAGGAAAAGTTCATGGCTGAGGAGCATGCAAGACAAGACCCGATTACTTATTATTTGCCTCCAGCTTGCTACACATTGTCAAAAGAAGAGAAAAAGCAGTTTTGTCGAACCTTGTACAACATAAAGGTACCATCAGGATACTCATCTAACATGAAACGGTTTGTGTCGTTAAACGGTGACTTGATGTTGTCCGGCATGAAATCTCATGATTGCCATGTTATGATGCAAGTGTTCTTGCCAATTGCAATTCGTGGAATCCTACCTAAACATGTAAGATACACTATTACTACCTTGTGTTCGTTTTTCAACACCATATGCAGTAAAGTGCTAGATCCCTCAAAGTTGGATGCTCTTCAACAAGATGTTATTCAAACTTTGTGCAAGTTTGAGATGTATTTTCCTCCGACTTTCTTTGACATAATGGTTCATCTAATTCTTCATCTTTTACGTGAAATAAAGCTTTTGGGTCCTGTGTATTTGAGATGGTGTTTTCCCTTTGAAAGACAAATGGGAGTTTATGGAGGTAAAGTGAGGAATCCAGCAAAACCTGAGGCGAGTATGGTGCAAGGTGTTGTGAGTGATGAGGTTAGTAATTTTGTATCTAAGTATATAGCAGGGGTTAAGCCTATTGGTCTTCCTACTTCTCGCCATGAAGGGAGGCTAGACGGAAAGGGTACAATTGGTTCAAAGACGGTTACAGCTTCAAGAGACATTCTTCGACAAGCGCATTTGTATGTTTTGCATCATGTGTTAGATATGCATCCTTTTATAGATGAGCATTTGTCGGTTTTGAAGGAAGAAAATCCTAATTTGAAAGGTGAGAGGGCATTCATGATTTTGCATAATAAGACCTTTAACGATTGGTTTTACAAGCGAGTGGTTGTTGACCAACACTCGAGTGCTAGTGAAACTGTTCGATGGTTGGCGTATGGTCCTCGGGATACTGTGAATTGTTATGAGGGCTATGATGTCAATGGTTATACATTTTGGACTTCTTCTCAAGACGAGAAGTCACGATCTTTGCAGAACAATGGAGTTTGTGTAGTGGCATCGTCTACATTTTATGCTAGTGCTAAGGACCAATCTCCTATTGATGCTAAGATGACGTACTATGGGAAAATCCATAAAATTTGGGAGATCGACTACTGTTGTTTCAAAGTTGGTCTGTTCAAATGCAAATGGATTGATAATAGTCGACGCTCGATTAAAACAGATGAACCTTGTGTTTTTACCCTTGTAGATCTTGCACGCATGCATGATGGAGATGAGTCGTTCATACTTGCATCACAACCTAAGCAAGTGTTTTACATAACAGATCCTGTAGATCCCAAATGGTCTATTGTTGTGCTCGGTAAAAGGAGTATTCTTGGCATAGGTGATGTTGATGATGAGGAAGAATATGATGCCTTTGACGACTCTCCACCTTTTAATTGTTCCAACCCAAATGTCGGTGACACTGTTGTAGATGACACAAACTACATGGGTGTAGATCACACAGAAGGGATAGTTATTGTTACATGACTTTCCTTGCTTAGGTATACAATAAACTTCATTTGTCCATGTGCATAAGTTTTCGAGGTTTTTCCATTTGCATAATTTTAGCTTATAGTTTTCATTATTGGTTTAATCTGTATACTACTGCCGCTTATAATTTTTCTGTTTAATTTGCATATTGTTTGCAGGTGTCATAGGTATCATAGCCATGGGTAGTGATCACAATGTATCGAGTGACGAAACTGATAGTGAAAATGAAAGCTCTGACTCTGACCCATTGTTTGACGCTAGAAAAGAACAAGATCAAGGAGAACCTGAAGATGATGCACATGACAAATTCCTTGAGAAAGTTATGGAACATGAGATTTTTGCTGACACAGCGCCCTCCATTCCTGAAAATGAAGCAGTCCCCTCAACTATTCAAGCCATTGTACCCTCAACATCTTAAACTAAGGTGCCGAAGAGGAAGGGTAGAGGTCCGGCTAAAGGAGTGCAAGCAAAGGAACCGATGCACCTAGAGTATGATGCTTGTGGCCAACCCTGTGGGAAGTGGCGAACCAAGTAGGGGACACATATTGGTCTTTGTGTAAGGAAACTTTCTATCTTAGACCGGTGGGAAGATGTAGAAGAAGGTTTGAAGAAGGCAATTTGGGATGTTACAGTGGTAAGTAGGATTAATAGGTTGAACATACTAACATTTGTTTTGTAGATGGTTACAACTATTTCATATTTGAATAGTATTGATATGACTTAGAAACACATGTAAACCTTTTACTTTTAAATACAATTTTACAACAAAAAAAAATTGATCCTTTGTTGTTTACATTGATTCATCAAACATTCTTCCTTCTTGTCAAAATCGTAATCATATTTGACGAAGTTTTAAATTATTGTGCAGAATATTTTCCATATTGAACCTGACGATGAGAAGAAGCAGGTGTTTCTATTTGCCGTTGTAGAGAGGTTTAGAAACTTCAAATAAAAGTTGATTAGTGGGTGGATTACTTTTAAAAGGAAGAGAAGCAAGACAACCAAGGACAATGAAGGCAAGGATGGCAACCAGCCTACATCAATGCCTTGGGAGATATACCCTCACATTAGCGAAACAGAATGGACAACTTTTGTGGCAAAGAAGACATCAAAGGAGGAAGTGGTAAGTGACCAACCACTACTAGTGGAGACTTTTCATAGCTTTTTAGTAATTTTAAGTTGAATTTGTTTACTACTCGTATCAAGTTTACTAAGTCTATATTCCTGCCTTATATTTTGTGTGTAGGCGAAACGTGAGTAGGCCGCTAAGAGTGCCTCCCAAAAGGTTGCCTTTCACCACATGGGTAGACGCCCATACGGAGAATCAAAGAAGGCTTGGATCAAGGAGGGATTGTATGCGAAAGTACATCCATCGCCGGCATGATCAGGTAGTGTATCTGCCTCCTCTATCACCGCCGTTGCTGGAGATCGGACACTTGATTGGTATTGCTCATTACATGGGCGAGATGGAAGCGGAAATCGAGTGATTTCGAATCCAAAAGGGAAAAAGTTAGCCGATGCAGTGGTAAGTGATTTTTTAATACCTCTGCCTTTCATGTCTCTTGAAACTAACATTAATTGACTTAATTACACTATACATATGGATAGATTGGATACAAGGAGAAAGAGGTGGCTGGCGAGGTTGTAGCTGACAAGGAGAAAGACGCTTTGGTTGTAGTATTGGGGAAAGACCATTATGGTAATGAAAGGCAAGGGAGGTGTTCGATTGGGCAAGAGAAAGTGTCTTGGAGCTGACTACTCACATCCACGTAGATCAACTTCCACATTGGAATCAGATATGGAGGCGAGAGTGCAACAGTTGGTGCAGGAGCAAGTTGAACAACAATTCCAATCTCAGTTCCAAATTCTATTACAGGCATTGGGATTGACGGATATGGCTGCATTGTGCAAGAGTCAAGCACTAGACAAGTCAAGCAAGCATGGTCAAGGTAAATCTACTACACACACACCTGAGCCACTACCTGATGTACATGTAGGTTAACATGTCCCACTCTCATATCATATCAAATGATTTCAGTTGTTTAAATGTTTCATAAAAAGTTATTTAATTAGCTTGTAATTAAAGAAATAACATGTCAGAAAGAGACACCGTGCATTTTATTACTACCAAAGCATGACAATGAGGAATTAATTGAGGTTGCCTTCGGCTCTGTACAACCACCAAACAAGGAGCAAGTTACACATTTCATGAGACTAGAAGGTGGTGAAGTCCGAGTATCCATCGATGAAGTTGTCACAGGCATGGAAGAAGCGCCACTACCTCAGCCAAGACCAGAGTATGCGATCAACACCTTAGCCGAAGCTCAAGGAAGTTTTGTGTTGTGGCCACGAGCATGGGTTCGGATATCCAATGCGGTAATTTCATTTTAGCAAAGCAAAAGTTTCTAAGTTTCTTGGTACAAGCTTATTTGGTATTATTATATTGAAGTTGGACGTTTTAAGCTTATTTGCATTTTGAGTTTCATGTTTCACTTAAAAGTTGCGATGGACAGATTTTTGACAAGTTGAGATGCGCGCAACCAAAGAAGGTCAAAAATCAAGCAAAGGAGGATGGCAAGAGCAAAGGAAAAGAAGTTAATTCGCATAAAAACAACTTTGTGGATATCATGGGAAATAAGTCAAGCAAGAGTGAAGGCCCACATAAGAAGATCTCGTCGAAGGGCTCCACTCATGCTGTAGATCATGGTTTTCTAGATAACGATGTTGTAGATTCGTTGACGCCAGAGTGTATGTGGTTGTACACTTGTATCAAGGGGGAGCCACTAAACAAGTCAGCGAAGGTGGTGTTGAGCAAGACACAGTTTCAGTACTTTGAGGACACTGAGACATGGATTACTAGAGAAGACATCAGTGATTTCCTTCGTGGAGATAAGCTATTAATAGTGTTCTTGCAAGCATTCATGAGGTTAGTTTATGTTTTATTGTCGTAGTTTGTAGGTGAAGAATAGGGTAGAGGTTTTGGTTTTAACTGATAAGATGACACTTGTTTTTTTTTTCTTTTTAAAGCACACTCAATGTGGATCTGGATGGGTGTGAAGCAACTCTAACAGTTGGGTGGTTGTGTCCATACAAAATTCATTTTGACCGATGTTTGAAAAACCCACCAGAGGTGAAAGAATACCTCCATAGTGCTATAACAGATGTGATGCAAAAGAAGAAGAAGTTCATTTTAGCTCCTTACCTTGAAAGGTATACAATTCCTACCTATAACTGTGCAAGGTATGGATTCATCACGGCCAGATCAGTTTGGCTTGTTAATTAACTTCCAATTTCAAATGATGGTTGTAGTGAACATTGGGTACTGTTACTCATATCCCCTTTAACTCACACGGTCTACGTCTTTGACTCATGTCGTACCGAACCACCAATGAAGTATCATGTCTTGACTTGGGTGAATAGGTAAAGTGTTAAATAATTAGTTGTTGATAAAGTGTAGTTATTCATATAAGTTTACTCATTGTTGACTCATTTCACTTTAAGTTGAATACAATATAAACCAAAGTTATAAAAACGAAGTAAGTACTTTCCACTATTTTGACTTTGTTTAAGTGGTGTTGTTGTAGTGTCTGAAGGAAGATCCGTGCAACCCCAATAGGATCGATGCCTAAGTTGGTGCATGTAGAGGTAAATTTGCATAACTTTAGCTACTTTTTTTTGTGTTTGTAGCTTGTTCATCTTTTAACTTCTTTCTTTGTTAACTTGTACCTTGACACTATTTGTATTTAGTGTGCCCAACAACAAAACAGCGTTGAGTGTGGTTACTACGTGATGCGAAACATGCTGGACATCGTATCAAGTTGTACGGAATCAGATGATTTATGCACGGTATGGTTTATTCTAATTTTACTTATATGATTGGTGTTATATCTTATATCTTAATATGTTATGAATTGGAATTCTGATATGAATAACTAATGAAGATTGTAATATTAATTGAAAGCTTGGGCTGAAGTTGATGGATAATTATTAAAAATACAAGGATAAGTATGACTTGAGGTTATATGTCTCTAATCGCGCTAGTATCGTCTGAAGCTGTGCTGAAGCTAGTACCGTCTGAAGCTGAATAGGGACCTTTTGCTGTCCTGAACAAATTCTGCTATTGTTGTACAGCTTTAGAACAGAACTGCTTGTTCTAATAAGTTTATGTTATTGTTTTTTGTTGTTCTACAACAACATGGTTGTTGTTATTTGTTGTTCAGAAGCTATACGTGTTTAATNTTTCAGAAGCTATATGTGTTTAATTTGCTATTCTAAAACAATATAGTGGCTAATTAGTTGTTGTTAGTTGTGTTTTTTTGTTTTGTTGTTATGCATGTGCCACCTTGATTGGACTTGTGTTGTTTTAGTGTTGTTTGTTTGGAACATAATTGGTCTAACACGTCTTATGTACCGTGTATATGTGTGTTGAAGGTTGTGATCTCGGCAAGTCGACAAGGTCCTTTCGCCGTTCTTGAAATTGATGAAGTCAGAGAGAAGTTAGCTTCATTCATTGCATTATATTGTTTAGAGTAACAATCCAACTTTATTAATTAGAATGTTAATGTGATACATTTATATATAATTAAATGTGAGGATATGTATATCTCCTACGAACTCGTAATTATGTAATCAAGTGTATTTTGGATTACCCTTCGGTTGCTTTCTCTGGAGAAGAGCTGTGCNAAAAGCTTTGCGGGTAGTGCATTTTGCAGGTTAGGTTTGGGGCTGTGAGGTTCAGGCTTGACTGCAGGATGTTTTGTGCAGTTTGCTTAGATCATGGTGCAGAGATCAGTGCAGGTCTGTTGTTTTATGGCTACTTCCAGCAAGTAGCCATATGAGCAAAAATTGGTTATTAATTAATATATACAAAAATACAAAAAAAAACACCTTTTACTCCGGTTCTTTGTAGAAAACCGGATCAAAAAACCCAAAAATTATGAGCAAAAATTAGTTTTATGCTTAGGTTGTCTGGAAAAACCGGAGCAAAAAGTCAATTTTTTGGAGCCAAAAATTTTTTTCTTTAGGGGGGAAAATGATTATTTGCTCCGGTTGTGAAACAACTGGAGCAAAAAATGGACTATTTACTCCGGTTGGAACCAAAGCATTAAGTCAAAGATGTTATTGCTTCTACGGCACCTACTCTGGCCTAACACCGGAGCATAAGGGTGGTTTTTAACCGGAGCAAATGAAGGTTTTTCCACTAGTGATTTTTCACATCATTAATGAACTGGGATGGCCTAACCGGTCGTGCCAAACTATAAAGCTATATGTAAGCCTCTGGTTTACAATAGCATATGTCTCAATAGCATTAATCTTTGTGTAGTATAAACCAGTGGAGAGTGCAGATAACCTCTCCATAACATGCTTAGTGCCTTGGGTTATACTCGTAATTTGAAGGAATTCATTCCTTCACTTATTGTCTCAATATGGTATCCGTTTTGACAGATATCTTGAAAACACAATAAATTTCTTTGAGACTTAGGAGAATATAGAGCATCAATAATTTCGAATTTTGTTCCCATAAACATCAATATAGTTTCTCTTCCAGAGCCTTCAACAATGTTTGTACTACCGGATATAGTATTCACACTTATATTATTCATCATCAATTCAGAAAAATATCTCTTATTTTTAAGTATCGTATGAGTAGTTCCGCTATCTACCAAACATATTTCTTCACTATTCATTGCTAATTTAGTTTGGAGAGCATTCATGTTCTTCTTATAAAATAATAAAGTAAATAATATATCCTAAAATATTGAAACATTTAAATATCTAAAACTAGAATAATGTAACAAAGTCTTAAAACACAAAAACAAACCACTATCATCAAGTTCATGCATAAAATAACAAAACCAAAGTAAATAACATAAATTATTCTAGCTAAATTATGAATGTAAACTACTAAATCTTTATTTGCTAATAGTCATAATTGTCTTTGACTTAATTATTCCCTTCAGAAGTGGTGAAGAAATCTGCAACCTCTAGGTGAGTTGTATCACCATTATCAAAATCACCTTCGCCATCTTCGTATACCAAGTTAGTCACCACTTTTTTTCCTTTCTTTTTCAAAGACTGCTGATAGATAAAGGTCAACAAGATGCTTTATATTTGGTGTACAACATATACGAGACCAGTGGCCCTTTCATCCAAAACGGTATCACATAGTCTCACTTTTAGCCTTCTCATGCTTTTTACCACCATCCTCATTATCCCATTTCCGGTGAGAAAAATAGTTTTTGAAATGACCACCTCTACCTCTATAATAGCCACAACCTCTTCCGCGGCCACGACCTCCACCACGACCACGACCATTGCTGCTAGCAGGGCATCATCTATTGTCAATTCTTATCCCATTGTTGGATGTAGCATTCAATTCAGGGAATGGAGTAGATCCAGTTGGCCATGATTGATGAATTTTCAATAAAAGCTCATCATTTTATTCAGCCACTAGAAGACAAGATATCAATTCTTAATATTTTCTAGAGCTCTTTTCACAATATTGTTTACTCAATAAGAGATTATCCTTGTGAAAAGTGGTATATGTCTTTTCCAACATATCCTAATTAGTTATTTTTTCTCCACATAATTTCATTTTAGAAGTCATTCTAAACATGGATGAGTTATATTCACTTACTGATTTAAAATCTTGTAATCTTAAATTTAACCATTCATAACGAGCTTGAGGGAGGATAACGCTTTTCTGGTGGTCGTACCTTTCCTTTAAATTATTCCAATGCACCATTGGGTCTTTCAAAGTTAAATATTCAGTCTTAAGGGCCTCATGAAGGTGATGGCGAAGGAATATCATAGCTTTAGCTTTGTCTTGACTGTTTTCTAGATTTCCTGTTTTGATAGTTTTTCCAAGACCTTTTGCATCTAGAAGAATTTAGTATCCAAAACCCAAGAATAATTCTTTCCAGTAATATCAAAAACCGCAAATTAAAGTTTTGCTAAGTTTGACATGGTTCACTATATTAAAATAATATTACAAATTAGGAACTAATAGGTAGTATAATGAAAACGACAAGCAGTACACCATAATGTCATAAAGCAAAAATTACACAAAATTACGAAAGTGCATGTAATGAAATGAGAAGAAGAATATACCGAAAGTTAAAGACACGGTCAAAATAAGGGTCAAAAGAGAGAGATAACTTTTGAGGATTGTTTTAGTGGAAAAGAGAGTCAGATTGACAACAATAATATCAATAATGGAAGCAAAGCAAAACAATGCAATGCTTAGTTAGGGATTTTTAAAAGTAATAGAAGAGCCAATTAGAGGTTATGCTGCCTAACTATCACAAAAGTGTTGAAGAACAAAGTCAATCACAATAAGATTAGCAAAAGGAGTTCCCTAAACCGTGGAACTTCCTTTCCAAAATGAATTAAGAGTTAAGGAACATGAGGAAAAAGGAGTTCGAAGCTAATTAACCACTATTTACATGATAGGGATCTAAGCTAAACTAAAAAGACCTACAATTTTTTTTATGTTGGATGCATGCGGAAAATTAAATTAAATGCTCTAAAAACAAATTAAGGGAAAATAAAAAAGGAAATAAACTATGAAAATAAAATTCCATGCTCTACATCTAAATGCATTTGGATTTTTGGGAAGAGAAGGGAAAAGAAAGAATTTGGATTTTTAGAAAGAGAAGGGAATAGAAAGAATTTGGATTTTTAAGGGAAAGAGAGGAAAAGAGAGAAAATTTTGGATTTTTAAGGGAAATAGGGGAAAAGAGAGAAAATTTTGATTTTTTAAGGGAAATTGGGGAAAAGAATGAAAATTTTGGATTTTTCGAACATAAAACTACACGTATCACTCTCAAAACACAAACCAACCTTAAGCTCTTTCGACCACCTAATGCATAAACTCTCTCTCAAAGGATCAACAACGAAACAACAAAACAAGGATTGACACCACCAACTACCTACCACAAAAACTACCTACCTATGTACACCAATGGTAGAAGACATGTAACCCACACCACACCCCCCCCCCCCCATGCTAGGACGAAGCATTGTCCCGATGCTCATGGAGATGGATGGTCCCACCTAAATTTATAGGTGGGATCCACATCGGGTCCACATGCATCGGTGTAAGGAAGCCAATCATATGGTAATGTGTTAGGGAAGTTACCATACTGGAAAGGAAAAGAGTCATAGGGGTCCCAACCACCCGTATACCCTTGTGGACAACCCTCACCGGGTTGACTAGGGTCCTCACGAGGGCCACAACCTCCGGAAACTTGAGAGTTGTAACCTGGTTCAGTGCGGGTGGCGAAGTAAGGCCATGTGGGTTGGTTATTATTCCAACCGGGCACTGGGCCTTCTTGAACCGAGCGGTAAGGGTAGTTCAAGTATGGCTCAAAGTAGCCTTATGTAACATGGTAATGATAGATAGAATTATTTTGTATCCTAGCCAAGTCACGATCTTGTTCGATTTGTTATTGTTGTTGTTCCATAAAACTAAACATTTAAGTATGTTGGAGAGAGAGGTTATTAAAAGCATTCATTAATTCATTATAAGGTGGGGCATGGGTCAATGGAGGGCTAGAAGGGCCCTCATCATGAGCTTGATGTTGGGGTTGTTGCTCAATGGGCAGTCCTTACTCCATTAGAGCTTGCTCCTTAGGTTTAAGATGAGTGGCCCGTCGTGTATAGTAAGCACGATCTTGTGGAGCGAGTGGTTGGAAAGGAATAATAAAGGCATTATCTCTTTCCAATGTACTTAGTGCGGCATTGGGCAAGTAAAAATGGTGAACTCGACGCACTACCAACTCCACACCCCTTCTCTACTAGTGCTATGTAAAAATTCATGATTTTGAAATTCATTAATATCAAAAAACACATTAGTAGAGACAGGGTCCATAGCACCGAAGTGCTTGGAATAACCTAGTTGGGAAGCAATTAAAGTAATGTAACCACCCAACTCAATTGACTCAGTCATGGAGGCGCGGTTAGTGAATTGAAGATCGACGTAAAAACAAACATCCATTGTTAAATTTTCCGGCAGAAGATTGATGACAAGCAAGGAAAAGATAAGACAACTCATCTAGACTTATTTTCCCTATGTGTTGCTTTGAGAAAATTGAGAAACCAATCATCCTAGGAGTCAAACGCAAACAAGGTTGATGCATTTGACTAGGCAGACTATGAATGGATGAAAATCTTGACTCGCCACTAATACTATCCCAAAAGGCATTGTAGCTATTGAGATCGGGAATTTTCTCAATGGAAGGTTCGAACAAAGGATTTGTCGGGTCGCACATAAGAATTTCATTTAAATGAGCAAGAGTGATAGTATGTCTATGGTTAAACATACGGAAAGTGATATCGTTAGAAGGAAATTCTACTTCTTTCGTTATATTAGAATGAGTGAGCATGCTTACAAACTCTTGGGTGAGGGACTTATAAGTGTATTTTCCAGTAGTGGGGTGCATAAGCCTTTCCCACCCTAGATTTTCAAACATGGATGTGATTTCAACTTCAAAACCTAAATCTCGACAAGGTTGGAGATGGTAAAATTTTGTTGGTTTAATGGTTCGCTTTGAAAGGGACTCGTATTTGTCTTTGAATTGTGAAGGGATTTTTTGAGGAGGAGGAGGAACAATTTCCTGATCCTCGGACTCGGGTAAAGTAAAATTCCTAAACATGTGAATGGGATTTATCTTCTGATTTTTGCTAATAATTAGCACGAGGCATGATGACAATAAGTAGAAGGCAAAAAACAAGGAAAACAACAATCAAAGCAACTAAAGAACAAAACTTCTCCTTCTTAACCAAAAGAACTGGAAGCCTAACTCCAATGCTTCTAGCTCAATAACTTCTCTTCCGTAACCAAGAAGAAGACCAAGAAGCCTAACTCCAAGTGCTTGAAGGTCTCAACAAAAAGCAAGTAAATGCAAAGAACAACAAGTTTAGGAACAAAGAATGAGTAGCTAGCCAATAATAACAAACGAAATCAACCATAGACAACTTAATACAACCAAAATCAAGTAGATCAAGCCAAAAACAACCAAAAGAACATCTAATTTCAACAAAATATAAGATAAATAATAAAATAAATCATTAAAATCAAAGAAGTCATGAAAAATAAAGTTAGGGTTTTAAAGAGATTATACCAAAGAGAGTTTAAGAACACTCTCAAACCTATGAAATTGTGAGCTATTTGGACCCCAATTTAAAGTTGATGAACCAAAAACTCAACCTTGTTGGAAACCCTAAAAATTTATTGTGATAATCTTGAGAAATTGTTGAAAAGAATGTAATCAAAGGCTTAAATTAGTTGATTTACGGAAGTAAACTCGAAAAAAATGGATTTAGAGAAGAGATTTTATGACTTTGAGTGGAGGATTAATGAGAATGATGTTGAGAGAAGGAAGAGATATGCGTGAGTTTTTTTGGGTATTTTGAAGGAATGACTGAAAAAAGAGATAGAAAAGAAATTAAAACGCGTAGGGGAGGGGGTTGTGGTCGCATGGGTTAAGGCATGCGGCCGCATGATCCCTTTTTTTTTTCCTCAAATTTCAGGTTCAAAGAGCGATTGGGCAGCGTGGGAGAAAAACTTGGGTTGCGGCTGCATGGTTGAGGGCATGCGGCCGCATGGTGGGGGTTGTGGTTGCATGGGTCAGATTATGTGGCCGCACTGAGCAGTTGACTTTTTTGTTAACAAAAAATCAGCAAAAGATGTTGTATATGCGGTCGCATAGGGGGGCATGCGGCCGCATATGCCTGTTTTTACACTCTTTTGCTTCTTTTAAGCTTGAAAGTTTATGAAACCAACTTTTTATGCCAAGAGAAGTTTATGATCATATCAAAAGGGCTCTAAGGCACTCTTTGACAAAAACAAACTCAATCCTTTATGCTTGTCGGACATTTTGGGACGATGCAAATCCCGAAAATCATGGTTTTTCTCCCAAAAACTGCTTGTAATGCTTTTATGAAGTTCTTTTAATAATCATTTTTTCTTCCAAAAGGTAACTCAATGATTCCCAAGGGGTTTCCTTGGCATTCAACGTTCATCAAGGGCAATGGGATGATAAAATTCAAAAACTAACAAAAAATGTTCATGACGAGCCTAAAATGGTCAAAATGAGCTCGGAATTTATGAAATTATGTATAAGTGACATGAGGTGCCTCCTGTGAGTGCTTGTTTAACGTATCAAGCCTGACGCAAGCTCTAGAAATAGGAACTAAGATGCGATTGAAGTCACATCAAAGCCATCTAGGTGCATAACTAGGCAAACATTGATTGGAGTTCCATCTAGGTAAATTTTCAATCGTTGACCATTAACCTTAAAAGATTCCTTGCCTTCATTGCCTATTTCTACTTGAACGAATAGGAAAACTTGGTGGACAATAAATGGCCCACTCCAATGCGATTCTAGCTTTCCGGGGAATAGCCTCAATCGCGAATTAAAGAGGAGGACCTTATCTCCCACCTTAAAATCTATTGTCATGATATGTTTATCATGGTAAGCCTTTGTTCGATTCTTATAGATACGAGCATTCTCGTAAGCATCGAGACGAATTTCCTCCAAGGCATGGAGTTCAAGAATCCTTTTGTAACCGGCTCTTTTTATATCAAAATTTAATTTTTTATTGCCCAATGTGATCGGTGGTCTAACTCCACAGGAAGATGGCACGACTTCCCATACATAAGTTTATAGGGAGTCGTGCCTATAGAAGTGTTGAAAGTTTTCTTATAGGCCCATAAGGCATCGGAAAGCTTTGTGGACCAATCCTTACGAGCCCTATCGACAGTCTTCTCAGGGATAGCATTGATCTTCCGATTAGAGATCTCGACCTGCTCATTTTTTTGAGGTTGATAAGACAAGGAAACCTTATGCTTAACCTCGTATATAGAAAGGAGGGTTTGGAGGGCACGCTTTGCAAAGGGCAACCCCCCATCACTAATAACAGCTCGAGGTACTCCGAACCTCGAAAAAATGACCTCCTTGAAAAGCTTAATAACCACCTTTGAGTCATTGGTGGGGGAAGCAATAGATTTCACTCAATTTGATACATAATCTACAACAACCAATATATATTGGTTCCTAAAGAAATTGGAAAAGGCCCCATGAAGTCCATCCCTCAAACATCGAAGTTTTCTAATTCTTGAATGTTGGTTAGGGGCATTTCATGCCTTCTCGTAAGATTTTCGGTGCATTGACACCAGTCACATGATTTCACAAAGGACCACACATCTTTAAACACGTTAGGCCAAAAGAAACCACTTTGCAAAACCTTAGCCAAGGTTTTGTCATAACTTATGTGACCCCCATAAGGTGACGAATAACACACATATATATGACATTCGAAATTTTAGACTGGGGGATACAATGTCGAAAGAGGCCATCAATTCCTCTTTTGAACAATAAAGGATCATCCCAATAGTAGTTCCGAACATCATGCATGAATTTCCGCCTTTGCGGGTAAGAGCAATCAGGCGGAATAACATTGGCGCTTAAGTAGTTTGCATAATCCGCAAACCAAGGGGTAGGGGAAGTTATAGCTGCCATTAGTTGCTCATCGAGGAATGAGTCATCCACAGGAGTGATCTCATCCCCCTGAACTAATGGTAAGCGGGATAGGTGGTCCGCTACTACATTTTCCGGCCGACATTTGACACAGATTTCAAGAACAAACTGTCATAGGAGCAAGATCCATCGTATAAGTCTCCGCTTTGCCTCCTAGGAGAGAAGGTATTTCAAAGCTAAATGATCGGTAAAAACAATGACCTTAGACCCAACTAAGTATGATCAGAACTTCTCCATAGCATGAACAATGGCTAGAAGTTCCTTCTCGGTGGTACTATAGTTCCGCTGTGCCTCATCAAGAGTTCTACTTGTATAGTAAATGGCATGCAGCTTCCCATCTTTCCGTTTGCCGAGAACAGTACCAACGGCAAAGTTCGAAGCATCACACATAAGCTCGAAAGGGGGATGACTCCAATCCGGAGCTTGTATGATGGGGGAAGAAATTAACGCTGCCTTAAGCTGATCAAATGCTATAAGGCAGTATTTAGTGAACTCAAACGGGTCATCCTTAAGGAGGAGCTGATTGTGGGGTTTAGCGACTTTGGGAAGTCTTTGATGAAGCAGCGGTTGAAACCCACATGCCACAAAAAACTTCTCAACCCCTTGACATTTACAGGAGGGGGTAAGCGTTCAATTACCTCAATCATAGCTCTATCTACCTCAATGCCACGTTTTGAGATGACATGGTAAAGCACTATGCCCTCTTCAACCATGAAGTGACATTTTTCCCAGTTTAAGACTAGGTTCGCCTTTTGACATCGTTCTAATACTAGAACGAGATTAGATAGGCATTGGTCAAAAGACGATCCTCCAACCAAAAAAGTCATACTTGAACTCCTCAATGGATGATTCAAGCATATCGGAAAAATGGCCATCATTCATCGTTGAAATGTAGATAGGGAATTACAAAGTCCAAAAGGCATCCTTCGATAAGCAAAGGTGCCAAAAGGACAAGTAAAGGTAGTTTTCTCTAGATCCTCGTGATCAATCGGGATTTGGAAAAAACCAGAATACCCATCAAGAAAACAATAATATAAATGGCAAACCAAACGCTGTAGTACTTGATCAATAAATGGCAAAGGAAAATGGTCTTTCCGAGTGGCTTTATTAAGTATGCAGTAATCTATGCACATACGCCACCCGGTAACAAATCTAGTAGAGATCGATTCTTCTTTGTCATTCTTCACAATAGTAATGCCTCCTTTTTTAGGCACAACTGTGACCGGGCTCACCCACCTACTATCAGAAATAGGGAAGATGATGCCGACCTTAAGTAGTTTGAGCACTTTGGCTCGCACAACTTCTTTCATATTCGGATTCAACCTTCTTTGATGCTCCATTGATGAAGCATTGGCATCATCAAGAAGAATCTGATGCATACGTAAAGTGGGGCTCACTCCCATTATGACTGAAATGGTGTAACCAATAACATTTCGATATTTTCATAGTACAGAAAGAAATTTATCGATCGATGTGGTATCATGTTTAGCACTGATTATGACTGGACAAGACTCTTTCTCATCTAAAAAAGCATAATTTAAAAGAGAAGGGAGGGGTTTGAGTTCTACTTTAGGAGGAGGTGTAACACACTCCTCTTGTGCTTCGATAAATAGGACTTCGAACTCATTTGCTATATGGGCCGGGGTTCGGTCAACGATAAGCTTATACCCTTTAGCCTCGTCGGTCTCTAGAAGCTCATCATTCGTTACAAGAGTTTCTAAAGGGTCATCTACTTCCTCCATTACTCAGAAGAAATCGACACAATCACCTACAATATCGATGCGAGGGATCTCGTCCATCATGGGCATTTTCATGGTTTTGGTGAAAGAAAAAGTAATTTTTTCATCACCGACATTCAAAGTTAAACGCCCATCTTTTACATCGATAACAACTCCTTCAGTTTTCAAGAATGGAACGAGTATCCTCCTCCATCTCCATAATGTCAAAGTAACCTAGAACAAAGACACGTCCAACTCGGATCGGGACATCCTCTAAAATGCCCAAAGGTAATCAAACCAAGCGATCGGCAAGTTGAATGAACATCCTAGTAGGTTTCATATCCTCATAATTCAGCTTTTTAGCCATAGAAAGAGGCATCAAGCCAACACTAGCACCAAGATCGCAAAGTGCATTCTAAGGTTCTAAATCGCCAATTTTTACAGGAATCGAAAAACTTCCGGGATCACCAAGTTTTTCCGGCAATTTGTTCTAGAGAATAGCACTTACTTCCATACGAAGTGAGATAGTGGGACTTTCCTCAAGGCAAATATTATTTGATAAGAGCTCATTGAGAAATTTTGCATATGTCGGCATTTGCGACATGCTATGCAAAAAGTAAGTGTTTACTGGAAGTCATTTCATGACTTCGAGAAATGTAGCAAATTTCTAGTTAAGCTTTTGTTCGACCACCCTTTGGGGGAAGGGAAGTGACGGAACATAAGGTTTATTTCAAAGGAGCCTTAGCTTGCTCCTTTTTAGAATTTATCGGGGGTGCCTCAGTGCTAGTTGTTTGGTTGGTTGGGCCTAATTCGACTTCAAAGTTAGCATCATCGATAACTGGGGCACCCCTTTCACCATCTTTTTTGGTGACTTTTAACCATAACTGGACCATCATACTCTTTTCCAGATCTAAGAGTGATAGCCTTAGCTTGCTCCCATGGGTTTACAACGGTTTGCCCTGGAAACTCAGTTCTAGAGTTAGGAGTAGAGCTAGCAACGTGTTGAGCAATTTCAGAGAGTTAAGACTCAATCATTTTATTGTGAGCTTAAAGTTGCTGAACAGAGGTGGCGAGATTACCTGCCCTCCTCTCATTATCGGCGTTAGCTTTAGTTTGTTGGTTCATAAATGATTACAACGCGTGTTCTAACCCCGATTTTTGAGGGGGAGGAGGATTAGGAGGGCGAGGTTGAGGCGGCCCCCCTTGGTTATAGCCGGGAGGCAAATAGATGATGGGTTGTTGCTGAAGGGGTGGTCGTTGAAAGTTTGATTGAGTACCACCTCCCTTATTATAGTTTATATTAGGTTGGGGGTTTCAACCTTAATTATTATTATATCCTTGAGAATAGGCTAGTTTTTCCATGGTGGAAACACAGTAAGAAGACGTGACTTCATTACCTCTACACGTTTCAGAAGCCATAAATTGTGAAGGAGAGCTAAAAGAAGCAAAGTGCGCTTTCTCTAACTGTTTGGCCAGGAAGTCAATTTCGCTATTAAATGCCTGAAAATCATCAGTTTTAGCGATACTTTTCCTCACTAAAAGCCTCCTATTGGAGTGCCAAGCAGAGTTCATGGCATCCTCCTCAATAGCTTCTTGAACTTTGGTCAAGGGTAGCTTTTTCAGGTGACCCCCACACTCGGCATCAAGGTTAGCCCTTTAGCTAGGCACACTAGTAAAAAAAATGCTTTTTGTTGCGGTTTTTTCCCGGGTATTTGCTGCGGTTTTGAACCGCAGCACTTATAACAGCAGCAAATGATGAAATTTTATTTGCTGCGGTTTAACTGCAGAAAAAAATGGGTTAATTGCTGCAGTTATTCAGCTAACCGCAGCAAATAACACACCAGAAATTGGAGGGAAACAGGATTATTTGCTGCGGTTCTTTGTAAAACCGCAGCAAATAGTGCAGTTTCCCACCAAAAAAAACACTTATTTGCTGCGGTTTTGTGAATAACCGCAGGAAATAAGCACCCAAAAAAATAATTTTTCTTTTTTTTTTTTTGCATTTTAAAGCAAAATTAGAAGCTGAAATGTTATACATACATAGAATCAATTATTTTCAATTGAATTACACTTCTATCACAAAAAAATACACTTCTATCACAAAAATACATTTGAAATTTAACTTAAACAAGATTGGTGATGGACTTGTTGGTGAGTGATTGGAGAAGTAAAGCATACAGCAGCGCGGTCCGAGAACCAGTAGCAGCAGCATTACAGCAGCGGCACACCAGCAGCAGCAACGCAGTGGCGGGCGATCAGATAAAGAGAAGAGCAAAGAGAGATAAAGAGAAGAGCAAAGAGAGCAATAGAAAAAAAATGTATAAATCATACCATAATTCATTCATTCAACCATATCTATACATTCATTCAACCATTCCTATTCTTATTCATTCGTTCAAGCATTACCATTCATGAATAAACCCATTCATTCATTCATAAAATCAATCATAAGCTCAATCTCATCTAAATATCTTATTCAAGCATCCATTACTCATTCAACCATTCTTTTGTTCAATCATTTATTTATATAGTAGACTCATTCAATCATTTATTTTATATAGTGTTCTTATTCATAACTCATACATAAACAAGCAAAATTCATTCACAAGCATTCATATATTCATCATTCAACCAACATCACAGCAATAGCCACAAGAACAANAGCCACAAGAACACAACTGCAGCCACAACAACACAGCAAAAGACTATATATATTTATGTTTATATATATAATTTTCATCAGGGAAGTGGTTACGATCACCCACCATTCGAGTTAGGCTACTTCAACAGGTTTTTAAGCCTGGAGCAACTCAAACCTCAATGATGTTGACCATGGTCATCACTTGAGTCCCTTCATNGTGTTGACCATGGTCAAACCTCAAGGACTCATTTTTTATCAAGCAATTGTCGGACTATAAGGAACTCGATCATCATTCAACAATTGCATCACCATAAGAGATGCAATTGTCTGACCATAAGGGAATCAAGTAAGAAGCAACACATCAGACCACAAATCAATAAACATCAATCATAAGNTAGTCATAAGCTCTATCTCATCTAAATCAATAAACATCAGTCATAAGCTCAATCTCATCGAAATATTTCATTCAGGCATCCATTAACATACTCATTAAACAATACAATACAATAACCCTAATTTAGATTTAATCGTCAAATTAACTCGAATAATCAAATAAATTCTTCATGCTTAACAATATCAACAAAATTCCAGCAACTAAATCACTCGATATAATCTTCCGCAGCTTCAAAAATTACAAGTAATAATGAAAAAAAATGCATTTTACAAAAATCCTAATTTACTGCGCTGTCAATTGAAATAACGGTAGTGTGATGATAAACAATAATTATTTTGAAGAATGTGCATGTTGTGTGATTTTTTCTAAAATAATAATACATCCTCTAATTGAATAAAATAATAATACATTACAGACAGCCTGATTTTATAAATTATACAAGATCCATCCTTCCAACTTATGTTTTTAAGTCTTAACAAGATAATAACCAGCTTATGCAAGAAGAAGTCCTATAACAAATGAAGTATTACTGACTTTAATTGCTATTACTAAGGTTCATGACACCAGCATCAACAAGTGGAAATGAGAGAAATAAAAATGCTACCTGAAGTGTCCATATGCCCTTGGGACCTCGAAAATCAGGAATACCGCATGAAGTTGATATACCAGCACCAGTAAACACAACCATATGCTTACTCTGCAACAATACCAATGAAGTCTAAAACGTTAATATGACAAAAACATCATGGGGAATCAACG
Source organism: Suaeda aralocaspica (assembly GCA_016808085.1). Taxonomy (NCBI): domain Eukaryota; kingdom Viridiplantae; phylum Streptophyta; class Magnoliopsida; order Caryophyllales; family Amaranthaceae; genus Suaeda; species Suaeda aralocaspica. The sequence continues at coordinate 258,183 of PYUH01000205.1, forward strand.
ATATGCTTATGTCATTTGAAACTCAAACCTTTTTAATCATGATCGCAAGTTGCTCTATCTGCCCTGATCAATGAGCAAAATAGTTAAGATAATGTATAAAGATAGAAATGTGCTTTACATTGATCATTTAGGAAGCATAACGAATGGTCCTTCTTGAGAAGCTAACATCAGTGGCACAGAGAACCACAGCTAACATAAAGTGATTATTGCATCAAGTCAGTAAACCTTTATATTACAATAGATGCATAGAATGTGAGAGTGAAGGGAGCCAGGTTTTATACAAGTGCAAACTATATCTACAAAAAGCCAATGTAGCATGCAACATTGTCCTACAACACTACTTTTCCTCATAGATAATTACAATAATAAGAATTTAATAAAAAAATACCATAGAAAAGAATAATGGTGATTAATTATTTGTGATAGGAGGATGCTAAAGTCATAATCGGGACCAAAGACACACTTCTAAATGGAGAAGGGAAAAAACAAGCATTCACTATTTTAACTTTTCAACAGCATAGTATATCAAAGGGTGGCGTCAACAGGACATAGAAAACCGAACAATGACAATAGATTGGTGTTATCTCAAGTATCCAAGTCAAACACTTGAGAATGTGACGAAGGCTCACAGACAGATACTCTAACACTTAATGAAAACTGCAATTGGTCAAAAATACTTCAGCGACGTGTGAAACTCGAACCTCCACCATCCATTCAATAATGCAATAAAATGCCTAATTGCCAAGTAGAAGGATATGAAGTCACACAATTTCCACTAAAATCACTTGCATGCTAAATCCATTATCACCTCCTTCTAAAGATCAATTCATTACAAGCACATAGTCACTTCATTCTTAATACTTTACAATGTAGTCAGAATCACAAGAGTTAGCACCATCAACGCTCGATTATGCTAACACCGTTACATAATTCCTTGTTTTTCATTCCATGCTAAATATGCCTCACTTTTGATTTATTCTATACTTTGACAAAAAAAAAAAAAAAAAAAAAAAGCCTATAGTACTATATGGTGCAAAAACATGAGAACCAACTATATACATTCACTCTTAAATCTTAACCATAACATATTTTAGCAACAAACTTCCTACATTCAAAATATCACCCCATAATTTAAATGAAATTTCTCACATAATTTCAATTCAAGAAACATAAACAATGCACAATTCAATATCATACAAAACCCCAAATGAAAAATCACAAAACATGCACATTTTAGAAGAATTGACAGCAAAAAAAAAAAAAAAAAAAAAAAAAAAAAAAAAAAAAAAAAAAAAAAAAAAACTCAAAACACATAAATTCTATCCAAAAACACGAACTCAAAACAATCAAAAAGTTCAGACACCAAACCAAAACCCTAAATTGAAATAAATTATTAACTCACCTTCACAGCTTTGTTCAATCCTTCGCTGTCATCGAAAAGTGGCTTCGACCACTAGCAGAAAAAAAACGAGAATTAAAAAAAAGTCTAATCAAATAAACAAAACTAAAATTCTAAAAACATAAATCTAATTCAAACATAATCTACCTCTTCCCCTTGACTACTCGATCTTCAGCAACAACGAATCAAAAAAATCGACATTCAGCAACAATGAATCAAAAAAATCGATCTTCACAATTGATCTTTCTCAATTTTCGGGTTCAATTTCCAGTTCTGTTAATTCTAGGGTATTTTTTGGGTTTAAAATTTAGATTAAATCGGATGGAGGAGCGAATTCCAGTGTCGGTTTTGAAATTGACGCTTTTGTTGTTGTTGTGATTTTTAGGGGTAATGGATTGAGGAGCGAATTCTAGTGGATCTTCCAAAAAATCGAATTAAAATAATTAAAAAGAAATCGAATCAAAATAGAACACAAATTCAAAAGAAAAATAAAATAAAACCGGAAAAAAAGGAATTTATACCTTCAAAATTGGGAATAAGAGAGGAAGTGAAATGGAGAATGAGAGAGGAAGCCAACTCGAGAATGAGAGAGGAAGTGAAGTGGTGAATGAGAGAGGAAGTGAAGTGGAGAATGAGAAAGAAAGAGACTGAGAGACGGGATGAGTAAGGAGAGAGGAGGTGTTAGGGTTAGGAAGGAGAGAGTTAAATTAGATTAAGTGTGAGCTTTTAGTCCTCAGTTGGGCCGGGTTTTTTTTTTTGCTTAAGTTTGTCGTATTATTTGCTGCGGTTCTAAAAACCACATCAAATACAAAAAGGACCGCAACAAATAACTTATTTGCTGCAGTTTTTTTTACCCGCAGCAAATACTCCAATTTAACAAACCTTCCAATAATTATTTGCTGCGGTTCTTTAAAAATTTTAAAGAACCGCAGCAAATGTGGCGCAGCAAATGTCGATTTTTCTACTAGTGGCACAAGACCATCATAGAAACTCATGAACACCAACCATTCACTAAAACCGTGGTGAGAGCATGAAAGCAAGATGTCCTTGACACGTTCCCATGCCTCACCGAAAATTTCATCGTCGTCTTGGGAAAAATTAGAGACTTTTTGCCTATGTTCCGAGGTTTTCTCAGGAGGACAATGTTTTTCCAAGAAATCCTTGGTAACATCGTCCCGTATTTTTAGCGATCCCTCGGGTAATGATCAGACACAAAATTTAGCTTTATCTGTTAGTGAAAACTGAAACATATGCATCCAGATAAATTCCGGGGTTACGTTGTTATGTTTCACAGTGGAACATAACTCGGGGAAGTTATCTAAATGCGCAAAAGGGCATGTGGTTGGACTTCCCCCGAATTGAGCATCCTTGATCATACGGATCAAGTGTGGACTAAATTCATGGTTGTTTGCGGTCGTAGCGGGTAATGAAATCCCACTACGCAATTCGAAGGCCTCAGGGTGGCCAAAGTCCTTAAGAGACTTTTGTGGTATAGTTTCCTCAGAAATATCTCAATGATCATATATGGAATCGGATTCAATTAAGTTTCCTCCTTCTACAAGTTCACCAGATTCGTGAACAAGTCTCCGTAAACCACGTAAATGTTTTTCAATTTCAAGAATAGATGGTGTGGTAGGATTTTCTTGCTATTGGCGTAGCATACAATGCTAGAATAAAGCAAGTAATGACAAGCATGCAAATAACAAAAGAAAAAAAGGAAGGAAGTTGGAGTTATGACGAAAATATCACAAATAGAAAACTACTTAATGAAAAACAGTTTTATCCCCGGCAACAGCACCAAAATTTAATAGCCTGTCGAAGTGGCTACCAAAGAAAGCAATAGCAACGAAATCAATGGGAAGCTTGGGATTGACTCCAAAAACAACTTCAATAGGTGAATGCTTAGTTGCATATGTATGTGAACGATTATAAGCAAACTCTGCATGAGCTAAGTTCAAGTCCCAATCTTTCTGTGTCTTGCTTACCAATCCACGAAGTAGGATGCCTAGTGTTATGTTTGTGACTTCAGTTTGACCATCTGTTTGTGGATGATAAGAAGTACTGAAGAGTAGTTTCGTTTCTATCGAACGCCACAAGGATTTCCAGAAATAAATCATGAATTTCGTGTCCCAGTCACTTACAATTGTTTTTGGCACCTTAACTAACCTAACAATTTCTCGAAAATACAACTCCGCAACATTCACAGCATCATCAGCCTTGTGACAAGGTATGAAATGAGCCATCTTTGAAAACCTGTCAACCACAACCATCATAGCATCCTTTTGCCTTGCAGTTCTAGGCAAACCAACTATAAAATCCATAGAAATATCATCCCACGGGGCTTCTGGCACTGACAATGGTGTGTAGAATCCCTGATGGAAGGATACCTTTGCTGTCTGACAAACAACACATTGTGAGATAACTAATTCAACATCTGCAATCATTCTAGGCCAATAGAAATGTTCCTGCAACATTGTCAATGTTTTTGTAATGCCAAAATGACCTACAATGCCACCCCCATGCCCCTCTCTGACGAGCAATTCACGAATACTACACTTAGGGATACAAATTAGATTTCCTTTGAATAAGAATCCATCATGTAGCACATAAGACCCCATTGACTCCTTCGTAATGTGTGAATATATAGCACCAAAATCTCCATCTTGCTCGTAATACTGTATAATTAACTCCAAACCAAGCAATTTGAAATTAAGAACACCAATTAAAGCATACCTCCTTGATAGAGCATCAGCAACCACATTAGATTTGCCTTCTTTATACTTTTGATGAAAAGTGAAAAGACTGCAAAAATACAACCCACTTAGAATGTCTTGGATTGAGTTTATGTTGGCCATTGATAAGCTTCAGAGCCTCATGATCAGAATGCAATACAAAGTGACTTGGTCGTAGATAATGACTCCGGTGATCCAATGCTCGAACAATAGCATAGAATTCGTTGTCATAGGTAGAGAGTTCAACCTTGCTCCATTCAATTTCTCACTGAAATAAGCCATAGGCCGCTTACCTTGAACCAACACTGCACCAATTCCCACGCCACTATCATCTGTCTCAACTTTAAAAGGTTTCGAAAATTCTGGTAAGCTAAAATAGGAGTTGGACAAAAAGCAACTTCTTCACCAATTCGAATGCCTTTTGCGCATCTTTAGTTCATTCAAACTTCTCTTTATTCTTCTCAATAACCTCGGTCATAGGAGCTACTACAGAAGAGAAATTTTTCACAAATCATCTATAGAAAGAAGCTAAACCATGGAAAGCACGCACCTCAGTCACATAATTTAGAACAGGCCATGATTTAATAGCCACTACTTTCGTAGGATCAACTGAAACACCATCCTTAGAAACGATGTAGCCTAGAAACGTCACACTAGCTACCATGAACTAGCACTTTTCGAGCTTGGCATACAACTTATGCTTCCTCAAAGTTTCGAACAATTCTCTTAGATGATGTTGTAGATGATCTTCTATACTTGCACTATACACCAATATATCATCCAAGTATACATCAACAAACTTTCCAATGAAAGGCTTCAAAACTTCTTTCATCAATCTCATAAAAGTACTAGGAGCATTAGTAAAACCAAAAGGCATAACTAACCACTCATAGAGCCCTAGTATAGTTTTGAATCCTGTTTTCCAATCATCACCTTCTTTTATTCGAATTTGATGATAACCACTCCTCAAATCAATCTTAGTAAACACTTGTGAGCCAAACAATTCATCCAATAAATCATCTAAACAAGGAATAGGAAACCTGTATTTGATGGTGATGTTGTTCACATCTCTAGAACCAATGCACATTCTCCATGATCCATCCTTCTTAGGAACAATCAATGTTGGTAATGCACATGGACTCATACTCTCTCTGACATACCCTCTTGCCATCAATTCTTCAGTCTGACGTTGAATCTCTTTAGTTTCTTCTGGATTACACCTATAAGCTGGTTTATTAGCAATCAGTGCTCCAGGAACCAGGTCAATTTGATGTTCAATTCCTCTGATGGGCGGCAACCCTGGTGGCAATTCATCAGGAAATATATCTTGAAATTCGTGCAAAAAGGGGTGCAACTCACGAGGGATGCGCGTTGCTTTCTCTTGCACTTCTTTAGCCATCAACACATAGAACTTCTCACAATTCTTCACCTCTTTCGAAAATTTCGAGCCTTATAAAGGTTTCAACTCAACTGGTTTACCTTGTACCTGCTTTCTAATGATGTATGTATTTGTTCTACCATCAAACTTTACAAATCTATCATACTGCCATGGTCTTCCAAGCAATATATGGCATGCATCCATAGGACATACATCACAAAGCACTTGGTCATCGAAATTTCCAATCTTAAAACTAACCAGAGCTTGTTTATTCACCTTGACATCACTTGTGTTACTGAGCCAATGTAACTTGTAAGGTTGAGGATGTTCAGTGGTATAGGAATATCTAGTTTTTTGATTAATACAGTAGACACCACATTAGTGTAACTACCTTAATCAATGATTAGATCACACAATCTTCCTAGAACATTGCACCTGGTGATAAAAGTCTTATCCCTCTGGTTCTCTCTGTAGGTGGCGCAACTTTGGATTGGCAAAACCCTTTGTAGAACTAAAGTCTGGCCATCCACTTCAGGAGTAATCTCTTCAATATCCTCTCCCTGTGTGTCATAAACTCATGCCATCTTCTTGTTGTTGACGTTCAATCTCCTCTTCTTCAAACTCTACATCATCTGCCCAATTTCGAGTAGTATCAACTCTTGAATGTGGACAATCCTTCTGAATATGAACTTGACCTTTGCACTTGAAGCATGTACGTTGATCAGGGTTTAGAGGTTTAGTAGCAGAGCCTTTATTCTTGATATATAGAGGAGGTTTAGAAGTGGAATCGACATTTTGTTTATAAGGAACAACGGCACCTTCTTTCTTCACAAAGGATTTAGAATAAGTAACTGTTTTTTTCGAAAATTGCTTCTCAACCTTAGATGCAACCTTGCAAACTTCATCAAAAGTAGAGTAAGGTTGTAGTTCCACCTTTTCTCTTATTCTTTCATCTAGACCAGCAACATAACGAGCAACTTGATGATCCTCCTTTTCTTTTACATCGCAGATGGTAATCAAGTTGAGGAATTCAGATGTATATTCTTCAACTGATTTTCGATCCTGCTTCAAAGTATGCATATTTATAAAGTTGCCTTGCTCGTAATCCTAAGGAACAAAACGTCTCCTCATCTCCTTCTTCAATTTCGTCCAAGTAGATACCTTAGACTTCCCACCATTCTTCCTTTTCCTTTGCATACCTTCCATCTATAAATTAGGTAAGCAAGTTAACTTCAGTTCCACAACCTTATATGATTTTCGATCAGCATACTCCTTATATTTGAAAATTCATTCAATTCTTCTTAGCTAAACCAAGAACTTTTCTGGATCCAAACTTCCATTGAATTCAAGAATATCTAGTTTAAGATTTCGATCATCATCCTTAGGCATATCCTTCTTTTTGCGTCTACTTATAGGTTCGTCATTGCTAAGACTTCATGACTACCTCTTTCTTGGTTTGCGTGCACTTCTTAAGCTTGATTGCTCATCATCAGGGCTAGAATCTGACTCCCCTTTGTTTCCACCCTTGGATTTGCTAGGTGACTTCAATTTTTCGGCAAAATCCTTGAAGGTAGCCTCAAACATAGCCTTCAACTCCTCTATTTATTTGCGCAACTCTTTAGTAGTAATCTTAGGAGTATTCACTTCGTTAGCTAACATGATTGCACTTGTTTCAACAATGAGATTATGCAATAACCTTGAGGATTAATTTCCTCTAAACGAGAGCACCAAAAGTTGATCTGATTAATGATAGAAAATCGCCAACCACAAAATGATAGAAAAGTTGTTCGAGTTTCTCTAAAGCAAAGCACCAAGAAAACGATGTTGGTCGAATAATTTTGTGAATTGATTAAAGCTATGTACCCTAAATTCTTTAAATTATCCTCACAAGATTCTAAAGCCTGAGCACCAACCCTCAATATGCTCGAATTTTCCTTACACTCGAAAAATTCTTACACCTTCGGTTTTGTGTTTGTTTTGTAGAAAACAAATAAAACATAAACAATAATGTTTATTGAATTCTCTAATCTGAATTTTACAAACTAATGTTGAGATTTTTTATAGGCATAATCATCAACAAAATCCTAACAAAATTAAGCTAAAATACACGCACAAACAAAGGAAAAATTGTCCCACACACACACACATGACTCACAAGATAAGATTGCCACATCAGCACTGCATGTCATTCTTATCTTGCTAACAAACTCTAACAAACTATATCTAAACAAAAAACTATCCTAACAAATTTTCTAAGACCTTGCTAAACAAGATTATCCATCAAAATCCACCCAAGATTCTCATAAAATCACGTTGCCCAACAACCATGAAGTTTGACGCAAAAACACGCCATACTACGCTAGTACAAAAAATGCATTTTGTTGTAGTTTTTTCCTGGGTATTTGCTGCGGTTTTGAACCGTAGCACTTATAGCAGCAGCAAAAGTAGGAATTTTATTTGCTGCGGTTTATTGAATAACCGCAGCAAATAAGGCTATTTTTTTTTTTTTTGATAAATTTTCTGAAATTATTTTATGCTCCTAATTCCTAATATCATCCACCCTGCAAATCAAATTCAGCTAGTACCCAATTTATCGAAACCAAATTCAATTCAATTAATATCAATAAATCGATTGTTATTACAAATTACTAATACACATTATGTTATCTTAATGTAACCATATAACCGCCAACATTATTATTATTGTTGTTCTTGATTAAGGAAAATAGCTAAAAGTGCAATAAAAAACTAAGTCAAGTAAATGTACGACATATTCCTAGCTTCCTCATAAACAATGTGCGTACAAGAATGTCGCAACCATGTCTCGAACCTCGCTTATTTGTGCTTCGCTGAAAGGCCCTTCTCGAACCAATGTAGCTTTTTTCAATACCTAACCAATAATAATTAAAAACTAGTTTCATGATACTTAATAGCAATCACACAAACCATAAGTGCATGTTAAACGAACATCAGGAACTTTGAACACATAAACCAACAACTAACGAACAAACACAACACGCAACCAACTCCCTTAATAACTCCAACATACACACTCAACAACAGCAATTTCAGCCACAAACACAGAGGCTCCAACAGCAATTTGTGCAGCAATCACCTCAACAACATAGGGTTGTCCTAGAGTAGACTATTAAAATCCATTTGTCCTATATATAATCATATGCACGTTTTTCATGTCATAAGATAGCTTAAATAGCAAGAAGACAGGATCGGTTGAGTAACATGTGTTAGGTCTAAAATTAGGCAGAATCCAAATGAATTTTTCACAAGCTTGACATGCACTATTCTATAGAAGTAGGAAATCCATCAGAACTGAGTCAACAATATAATAAGAATATTACTCTGCAACTCAATCTCGGATTTCAATCAAAACCAAGCTAGCTAGTTCAGTTAGGGGGTTCTTGAAGATCAACTTTAGTATATTACTATGTGTAACACAAAATTTACCTTCTATATTTAATCTTCTGAATCGTCAAGTACCGGAAAAGGTAAAACATAATGAATTTGCAATACAGAAATTTCACCAAAAAAATGGCAGTAGTATAGCTGTTTGAACAAAGAACTTGTACAACCTAAATAGGTCATAATAACTGCCCAAGTTTGATTTCTCCCTTTCTTGGATTGTAAAGCACATGAATGTTACATATGACAACTCTTTTGGGGCCTTCTGAGCTGCAGAGGTAAGATCAAGCTTCATTTATTTAAGGAATCACCCTAGTCTACTCTAGGGTGGTGCAGTTTGTGTTGTGCTGTTTTGGCTGAGACTGCATGGGGTTGTGCAGGCTGGTTTGCTGATGTTTGGCTGTTGTTGGAGCAATTTGCAGGTTTGCAGCGTTGTTGAAAACAGTTTGCAACTCATTTATGTTGCATTTCAGTTTGTACGACAGGTAGTGGCAGTGCAACATTGAAGATTGTGATAGTGCAGCATTGCAATTACAGTTTTGTTGCATAGCAGTTTCAGGAGTGTTTTTGATAGTGCAGAATTGCAGAGTTTATGTTCTTCCATGCAGAATTGTGGATCTACAGGCTGTGTGTGTGGTGTTTACTGTGGCAGGCTTTCAAGATGTTAGAGTATGCGTACAACACTTATTAGTTGTTCTTCTGCAGTTTGCAGGATTTGGTTGTTTTCTGTGCTGTTTTACCTAGTTTGGTGCAGGTTTGGTTGCTTGACTGTGTCCAGTTTTATTTCTGCTGGGGGCTGTAGTTGGGAGTTTGGTTGGTTGGTTTTGCTGTAGGATGAAAACCTGGTGTCTAAAGCTGAAACTCGAACAATATTTAGTTTTGTTTTCTACAATTGCTTTAAGTTTTATGATCATGAGTGAGTAGTTAATTTTCTAGGTGATACGAATATCAATGAGAAAAACTTCGAGGGTTTGGGTTTGATTGAAGGTGGAAAACAAGATGCAACTTTGGGAGAGTTAGTGGCTTTTGGAGACACAAGGCTTCTTGGGTTGGCTAGGGTGGATTTTTACGTGTGCATGGTGACATGTACAAGCTTATTCACGTAGTTTTCAAGCAAGTATAAGTTAGTAGTTTAGAAATGTTGAGCTATATGGGTTTTCTTCCCACGTCATTTGATAGGGTTTTACCATATGGTGTTTTGTTATTTTCTTGATTAGTTTATGAGTCAAGGTTGATGGAATCAAGCATGAGAAACACAAAAATGGAGGTTTCTTGAAATAAAGATTGAATCTTGAAGAGTTTCTTGAAGTTCTTGAAATCGCAAGTCCAACAAAAATCAACGAGAAATAAAGCAAGTAATATGGCGGGATTTTTGAAGGATTCTTGAAGTTGGGCAACGTTGTCAACAAGGATTTCGTGTTGTTTGACTTGGTCAACTTAGTTTGTTATTCGGAAATATGGGGTCTAGATTTGATTCTCAAAATATCTAAGATTTAGACTAGAAATCAGATTACAAAATATATGGTGCAAGATTGTATCCGGTTTTGTGGTGATATTCTTGTTATCCTAATCTTAGTTTGTTAACCATATATCTAAGGTAGTTAGGATAGTTTAGATTCTGAAATATTAGTGATATGTTTAGCTATAAATAGGAGTAAATTACATCAATAAACTGAGATTAGAGTGATTGAAAAACATAAGTTTTCCGGTTTTTATTGTTTCACGAAGAAAACAAAAACTTGAGAGTTTCTTGTGAGAAATTCGATTGAGTGAGTGGTGCTTTGTGCTTTATCTCACGTGAGGATAGTTCTTAGGATTTGAGGGTGCTTTGCTTTAATCAAATTCTACCAATTATTCGCCTTAGAAGTTCAGATTTGTGGTGCGTGGCTTTATCAAATTTGAAGTCTAAGTTTCCTTTGTGTGAGTGGCGTTTGTCTATAACAAAATTCACATCACTAGGGTTTAGGGAAACCTTGAATAATTAATGGACTAGTTAACTTAGATTGTTTCAATTCCACAATTAGTAGTCAACTTCCTATTATTGGTTTTTTCGTTTACAATTGAATTGTGCGCAGATTTAGTTGTAATTTTGGTAATTGTCGAATTTGATGCCAAGAGGTAAAAATACCACAATTAAACCACTGAATAATAGGCGGAATTAGTCTACGCATGAGCGAGAGCCGCTAGATGAGTTTTGAGGGAGTCTAAGTTCGAGAGAATTGGTGAGCCCTAATTTGACATAATTGTGAGATTGAACGTTCTTTGTTGGTGAATACATTAGTTGATTCTTGGTGACTCGAATAACCCTAGACCTTAAATATTAATTTTAATCACCATCATTTCTCGTAGTTAATTAGTAGTCAATTAGCTAATCGATAATTCTCAACCAAGGCCCTTTATACAGTTTAAGCTTTTTAGAACTAATAGAGTTTAATTGCTTCCCTGAGGATTCGATCCTTACTTCCCTAGCTACATTAGTTAGAGTTGTTTGGTTTAGTTTTGATAGGTGTGCGATAGCCTCATCAAACACGTTGCGTTGTCCTCATCCCAGCCCAAAAGTGGTCTACCATAAAAGCCGGAATCCACATTGACCTTTCTTTGTATATGTATCCGAGCCAAAGAACTTTCTCTAACTTATATTTACCTATTACTCTCGCCCACCCGGACTCAAACTCAACCACACCAAACGTATCATATATTACAGCTAACAGTTCCTCCTTAAGTTCTTCATACCTGAAATCAATTATTATTAGCAACATTCTTGTTATTATTTACATAAGCTGACAACCTAAAATCCTAAAAATACTTGCTACCGTATGTAACACAGACACTATATCGTGAACACAAATTAACATTCACTATACATTTTACACATGGACAATTAGTCAAATATAATATGAAGTAACTTACTTTGGATGCTTCCCAAGCTTGTGCAGAATTTTGCGCAATATGTGCCATATGCACCATCTGTGCCTAGTTTGCGGCATAACCTCGGCTATGGGCTGCCTCATTGCATATGCTTGATCGGTCAATATACCCCAGGTGCTTTACCACCCATACAATTAAGCCACTGCCTAAATACCCAAGTAAATGTGTCAATGTCCTCTCGAGATACCAATGCACACCCGAGTAGTATTGATTGGCCATGGTGATTAACACCAACAAAATTAGCAAACGGAAGCTTATATTTGTCAGTCAAATAAGTCGTGTCAAAACAAACAACATCACCAAACTCCTCATAAGCAGCTCGACTCCTTACGTCAGCCCATAATACATCCTTCATCCTACCAAGCTCATCAACTCTACATGTATTGAAGAATTGGTTGTTGTCCTTTGCAACTCAAAATAAGCAAACAAAGCATTAGCATCACCTCTTTTATCTTAAGTCGTCTACGTCTATCAATAACATGTCTCACATCCCTTTCTGTAATAGGCATGTTCTCTAACCCATCCCGTTCACGAGCAATGCTACCATGTATTTTAGAAACAGATACACCTACATCCACATCAATGAACAACCTATTCCGTATACTATTGTTGAAGAAATCCATCCTATACTCCTTAACAAGCTTGGATTTCTCTGGAATAGGAGTGTGTCCGTTGTGCTCTAGAACTACATTCCTAATTTCCCACATACCACACCTATTTACACTAGCATAAACCTTTGCGTTGCATCCACATTTTTTTGACTTACGTCTTCTCGACTTTAAACTTTCACTTTTCCCAGATCCATCTATATCCATCACTTTACTTATTTGGACATCCTCATCATCTATCTTTGTATCTGCATGCCCCCAACACTCACACTTCCAAGTAACTGCCCTTTTAGATACCTTGTCACTACATAAAGCACTATGTGTACGACAAATCCCAAACCCAGTTCTCTTTCCATATTTTTTATACATACTTTCAATTTTCTTCCATGTAGTAAAGATCATCCCTTTACAAGGGACAATGTCATCACATTCAAACGTTTCACTCTGATTATCTCCACAAACCTCCATATATACCTTCAAAATATTCCAAAATAATCAATTTCAATTTAAAACTCAGTTCGGCAATAATTACAATCTTATACAACATCCATCTCTAACTTTCTACTGAATTAAACAATTCAATACTTCGGACGATATCATAAACACCGACGCTTAACATTGTTTTTGTGCAATTAATGTAATAATCATTCCATAATTGTATTACTTCACAACCTATTTAATATTAACATATGCTTTATGTCAACTAATTTCATTTATAAATTCAAACAGATGTAAACATATAAACCTTCCAAAAATTAAATTTAACAATACATCTCTTAACTAACATTATAATATTCTTCAAAACTTTTCAAATTAGTATTAAATTGTAATCTTCGTTAAAATAATATTGAACGGATTCAATATTTTAATTTAAGTAAACAAACATTACAACTAATTGATTTTTTTACGAATGAATAACAATAATATAAAACTACCTCTTCTCAATATGAAAACGTCTTCAACCATCCATTACCCCTGCTTGTTTGGATCATTTGCTACTGATTGTTTGTAGCATCAAAGGAGTGTATTTGTTCATCGATTATCCCCTCCCCCCTCCACCCAATCCAATTGAGGTACATTTGGGTAAGGTACCATCTGATAATTATATAGGAAAAATTGCCAGATGAAACCTTTTAAAAACATTTTTTTCCCAAAAGAAACCTTTTAAAAAATTTTTTGCCAGAAGAAACCTTAAACTAATTTTTTTTTGCTAGAAGAAACCTTTTAGCCTGAATCCGGTGTTGACTTTGGTTTTCCGGCGTTGACCCACCATTTTCCCTTATTTGCAATCTTTTACTTTTTCTCATTTTCCCTCCAATTTCCCCTCCTTACTTTTCCCTAATTTCCCTCCAATTTATCCCTCATTAAATATATTCTCCCTCCATTTTTCCCTCCTTTTTTTTGTCAATTTTTCCCAATTGTCTTCCATTTGCAAAATTGTGGAAGCTGCAATTTTATTTCTTTCTCTGTCTTCCATTGTTGCAAGGTTGTGGAAGCTTCAACCTTTATTAGTTTTTTAATTTCCTGAATTTATAATCTTCATAGAAGTTAAATCCTCCACTAATCACCCACCATTGTTTTACATTGTGTTTATGAACTTGAAGGAGAAGTTTATGAAACAAAAGACTTGCTCGTGAGGTGGGGAACTTGAAGGAGAAGATTATGAAACAGAAGGTTTGCTCGTGAGCTGGAGAACTTGAAGGAGAAGGTTATGAAACAGAAGCGGACGGTGAATCAACAAAATGCAGTGGTGAAGAATGATTATGGAAGAAATGAGCTTGTTGTTTGTGCAATTGTGTGTATTATTGTTAGTTTCATTGTTGTGAAACTATTTGGAAAGAATTTGTTGGTGACCATGTCATTTTGGAGAATGATTTTAATTTATATATATCATTTGAGAGAGGATTTGAGGAGGTCAAAGGTTTGGTTTTAATGTTTGGGTGCATATATCATTTGAGAGTGCAAAAAGAAAGAAAAGAGTGGGTCAACGCCAGAAAACCAAAGTCAACACCGGATTCAGACTAAAAGGTTTCTTCTGGCAAAAAAAATTTTAAAAGGTTTATTTTGGCAAAAAAAGTTTTTAAAAGGTTTCATCTGACAGTTTTTCCAATTATATATTTAATTTTTTTTTTTACCACAATCACACCTCCCACCTACTTTGGTAAACATCACGCGCATAACGATCCCAAACTTTGTAAACTAACCCCCACAAAACAGTATAACCCACTTGGTTATTTCTATTTACAACAATGCCACTGGACCCACCTGTGATTTGCTACACTAGTAAATCACCGTTATTTACTAATCACCACCCTTTAACTGACAACCTTTTTTTAATTTAAGGTTTTTCTTAGCAAAATAATTTTTAAAAAGTTTCTCTTCACAAAAATTTTTTTACCGTCAATTTTTCCCGGCAATTTTTTCCTTTTTATTAACGTTTTACAAATCTGAACAGCAGCACAACCTAGCTTTCACCACCACAAACCCATCGAACCAAACATTGGAATGAAATGATACCCATCCCACTCCATTCTAATTTGCTCAACCACGAACCGATCCACCATCCCGCCGCCTGTCCCTAACCAAACAGCCGCCGCTCGCCCACCACCGAAATTCCTCCCCACCGCCGCACAATCCCCTTCTAGCCACCGCACCGCCGCTGGCCTTCGCCAAAAACAGTCTTCTTGAGATGACACCTTCAACGTCACAAAATGCAGATTCTTCTCCTACTTCTTCATTTCACGACTCCCCTGAAAACAATCTTCAGGTAAACCGTCGTGTAATTTGTTTAAGTGGTTGAAACTGAATGAACGTAACAAAAAATCTAATAGTGGCCTTTTACTTTGTATGTGTAGCCTTTCTTTGTTCTTCATAGAGCTTCCTCTTCGGCTCGACCGAAAACCAGGAGGAAATTAGATGAAGAAAGTGTGCACGAAGTCGACGATCATTATCTTAACAATTTGAGAACTAATGTTTTTCATTCTGTTTGGTCCGACATTGATTCCACTGTTAAGGTAGTTTAGTTTTCCCTTTTGCGTTTTACCTTCATTTGATTTTGTAAAAATTGTGATTGTTATTGTAGGATTACATGATTGAGTCGTCAGATTTTCATGTTGTTGTGACTTATGTTTTAGGTTGCGGCAGCAGCGAACCATTGCTTGAAAAAGTGGTTTGATGATTGCGTCGCTGAGGTTTTTGCACCGTGGTGCTTGCCATAGCCTATGACTGTATACTTAGGTTATACTTAAGTTATAGGAAAATTGCTGTGTTTCTCTGCTTAGTGCAATATTGAAAACATGGCCATAATTTCGTTTGTAACTCTGCAGCTTGAAAAATTGGCAAATCTCTTAATCAATTGTTTGATGTAAATGATTCCTTTGTTATGGTGTTAATGTCAGATTTTCAGGTTGCTGTGACCTAATTACTTGGCTGCAGTAGCAGCGAACCATCTAGATTCTTGATTGCTTGAAAAAGGTGGTTAGGTGATTGTGTCGCGGTTTAAAACGGTGGTGATTGTCTTAGCCTCTAATTTTATACTTAGGTTATAGGAGAACTGCTGCGTTTATCTGCCTAGTGCTGTTTTTGAAACATGCCTGTAATTTTGTATGTAACCTCATATGATTTTGTAAAATTGTGATTGTCACTCACCGAATGAAGGTTTTGAGTCAAATTGGTGTGTGAAGACTAAAAACTACTACCTCCGTAGCATCTTAGTTTCAACCTTTTCCATTTTAGGATGTAACAAATTAGTTGCAACTCTTCCCCGTCAGTCCGTCACAGCATTGAGTCGCCATTGTAAGGGATGTTCAGGCTGTTATGACCTAGATACTAGGCTGTGGCAGCAGCAAACCATCTACTATATACTTGCTTGAAAATGTGGTTTGGTGATTGTGTTGCCGAGGTTTAAAACCGTGGTGCTTGCCATAGCCTCTGACCTCATGCTTAGGTTATAAGAGAATTGCTGTATTTATCTGCCTTGTGCTATTTTTAAAATATGTCTGTAACTTCTAAGCAGCTTGAAAATTGGGATTTCATAATCCATTGTTTGACACAAATAATACCTTTGTTATTGTGCTAGTGTCAAATTATATCAGATTTGCTGGTTTTTGAATGATTTATTATTTTAAATGCAGGATGTGCTCAGGAAAAACAATTTAAGCATATTTAATGATGTGAATTCATGGGTTCACAGCTCATTTAAAGCAGTCAGATCATATGGGAAACTGGGCTTTGCTGAAGCCACTCTGCCATATCCTGTAGCCATTGATGCGCTAAATAAACAAATTTTCACTGGGCTTGTATATACTAGTAATATTTCTACTCTATTTATTTACTACGTATATGTGCTTTGAAGCTGAATGAATGTCTATAGGTCATGCAGAAAACCGTACTTTTATAGCCATCTACAGGACCTTTGTGTTTATTGCTGTATGAAGAGTGACACTTAATTGTTGGTAGCACTACTTAAGACTTTAAAGCATCCATAAAAAATTGGTGCAAACATTAGAAAATAAATATGAAAATAAAACTAACTGGGTGAGTCAGTGAGTGTATGGCTTAGCTTTAGAAATAGTATATGTTTTGTAGATGCATGCTTTTACATGTAATGTAGGGGGTATGGTGATGATGTTTCTGAATCTGAATTCCTGGATTTCAATAAGAGAATAAGTAAATTAATAATGGTATTATTTTCTTACTTAATGACCGAAAATGACTTGGTGGGAAGGGGTTAAAAAGGATATGAAACTTTTAGATTTACAAGAGAATGAGGTTTTCGATCGCAGGGGATGGAGGAGGAAAATTTATGTGGATGACCACATGGAATGATTAATTTTGGTTCATGTAGCTGACCCCCATTTTTTGGGATTAAGGCTGTGGTTGGTTGATCGATTGATTGATTATTTTCTTACTTAATGTGGCGCTATGTTGTCAAGTAGCTGTTTGTAGAGTGATTAAACAACAACAACAACAAAGCCTTAGTCCCAAATTAATTTGGGGTCGACTAGACATGAATCAACATGAGGAGTCGCAAAAGTCATCAGTACAATTCCTCTTCCTCCTATCTTCCCTATTTGACACTAAATGTTCTTCAAGCCTCAACACCCTCATATCTCCATTTACAACCCTCATCCAAGTTTTCTTTGGTCTTCCTCTACCTCTCCTCCTTCCCTCTTGTTGCCACCCTTCCTACCTCCTTACCGGAGCATTACTCGGTCGCCGTCTTATATGACCAAATCATCTTATCCGAGTTTCCCTCATTTTATCTTCAATAGAAGCAACACCCAACTTCCTCCTAATTACCTCATTTTATCTTCAATAGAGTGATTAAAATGGCGTTTAGTTTTTTTTTTTTTTTTTTTTTGTTGTCAAGTTGTTATTTTTTATGTGTGTGTGTTTGCAATTGACAAATTATAAATGTTATTTGCAGAAAATATGGAGTTTGTTGATGACCAAGTTACCTTTGAAGAGCTTGGCAAGCACTTGAAATCTTGTGGCTCCCATGTAGCTAATATGTCATCATTGGATTTTTCTGCTAAGAATGGGATAGGTGGATGTTTAAATTGCTTATTGAGAAAGTTTTTGACAGTGCCGTTAGATGTACGTCTTTAATATTTATATGTATTCTGCAAATGATATTGTAGTTTGGCCGTAACCTATGCTAACAGTTCTTTATCTTCAAAAATTTTATTTTGGGTGTTTGTTGAGTAGGATGCTGATCTTTCAGTTCTAGCATCTTGGTATTGCGGACGAAGAGATTGTATGCCAGTGGTGATAATCATTGAGGATATGGAGAGATGTTGTGCTTCTGTCTTGTCGGATTTCATTCTGATGTTGAGGTATTTTAATTGTTGCTCTTCCCTTGTTTGCAAGAATTATGAGAGCCTATATATGTGCTCTATCTAACATGTTATGTGATGCACTCACCCAAGCCTCCAATAATCCGTACATATCAGAGGAGGGGCAAGGTAGCTGTTGATCGAGAGGTCCACACTAACAAACAACAATCACATCAATATCTGAAAGAGCTGTTAGGGACTTTTGTTCTTTTGTGAGGAAGCACTTTTTGAATGTTAGAAAATGCCAAGTAGTTAGGTGTAGCAGTTAAGGCTTATCCGACTCAGCTAGTGACTTGTATGCATGAGCATGATAGTATAAATAGCAGTAGGAAACAAAAGGAAGGGCATCCAGAAAATTGTATGAGAGGCTTTTGGAGAGTTGTGAGCTAAACTCACTAAGTACCTTGTAATCCTTGATTAACATTACAATCATTCTATCAATTAATCTTCATTAATCTCATTATTAAGTTACTAAAGAACTACAATTAAATACTCAAATTACACCGAGGGCCGCTGTCCGTTGCATGTTGTTTTATTCATGCTTACAGTTTTTTATTTTTGAAAGCCAAGTGAAGCATAAAGTTTATCTTTGATAGTACTCCTTGCATGGAATTATGTATAATTGGCCTGATAGCAATACATTCTCAATGATGATTCTGTATGACTACCATATCTCCTGCTTCTGTTTAGCTACTGATGAATGTCAGTGTAATTTATATATAAGGTTATTAATTTCTGCTTTGCAAGATAGTGGTCAACCTAAACTGCTATGCATTTGTTCCTTTTTTTGTTAAATTTCCTCCTTAAAAGATGAATAGTTGCTTAGTTTCATTCTCTAGTATTCTGATAATATCACGCATTACATCCCATTGGGACTTAGTTTTACCTTATTCATTGCCAGCAAATGGGTCGTGAAAATTCCAGTCATCCTAATAATGGGGATTGCAACAATGATTGATGCCTTAGGAAGTGTATTATCTTCGAATGCATTATTGTGTTTGTGCACTCGTAAATTCATCTTGGGTTCTCCAACTCAAAGAATGGATGATATTGTTGAAGCTGTTCTTTTAAGGCCTTGTTCAAACTTCCATGTTGGCCATAAGGTGGCTCTTTTCATGAGGGACTATTTTCTGAAACATGATGGAACTTTGAATTCTTTCATCAGGGCTTTAAAGGTATGGTCCTTAATGGCAATGCAGCTTATAAGTCTAACTTAAATTTTTGTACCTTGTGTTCTGATGGGTGTTTTCTCTTTCCAGATTGCTTGTATGCAGCATTTCTGGTCAGAACCCCTTAGTTTCTTGCTGAAAGACTTAGATGCCGAAAGTGATTTCCAGGTTTGACTTTTAACCTAGCTCCTCTGTGTGTGTGTCACACACACTAAACATACACATAGACAAAATTATCTCATTGTTTAGAGAGTCACTAGGGCGGCTGACGAAATCAATAACAGGATCCCCTAGAATCATTACAAGCTCTAACCAATTATGATGTCTCTCACTCAGTCAGTCTCAAAACCATCATTCCTGAATGCAATTATATTGTGATAGGGTCTTGCTTTCTGATAGCTATAAAATTTCTCACAATCTCCAAAGTGGCACCAAAATCTATCACTAGTGTGTCTGTGGTGGAGAGAGGGGGGATGGGGGATACAATTAATGTTGATCTGATTTAGACATAGTGGCCTTAGCTACTACTGGTGGTCAAGTGTTTAAGGGGTTATTAGTGTCTACTACTAGTAATATCATTATTTTCTTTTATTAACGAATAGTTGATTTTATGGATGTGTTTGTTAAGACAAATCCACCACTACTCTATGTGATATATATATATTCTTTCTTATACACGTGTCAGTTAAAATTATTCATTCAAAGCTCATATATTTTTACCCCAAGACTCCTAGGACCAATTGTTATAACTAAAATGCACATGATGATATTAACTTATGCCCTTTTTTGTTCTAGATACTTGCTTTGATCGTCTAATGAGAATATGTTATGAACTTTGATCTGGAATTCTGGATTACCATCTTGTTTTTTATTTTGCTTACAAGAAAAAATGCTTTGTGCCCAAAATATACTCAGATGATCTGCAGATTTTACAAAATTTTGACTGCAATTCCTCTGGAAAAATTTTGCGTGCTTTGTCGCTGCTGTAGTTAAAGCATTGTTTTTCCTGCACCCTCTATATGTCACTCCCATCATTTTAGAGTGCTATTGGATCTCAATGGTAAGAGCTTAGTTTAAAAGGTGCGAGGTGCACATGGGTCTTGGAGCCAAGGCGCAAGGCTAAGGCGCGTGCCTTTTGGATGCAAGGCACACTTAAAAAATGAAGAGTATAGAGCAAAAAAGAAACAAAAGCTAATATATTAGTTCATAGAGAGATATATAATTGTCATGAAAGCTGTAAGGGATTAAAAATAGGTGTGAAGAGAAGAAGAAAAGGTGTGAATAAAAGTTAAAAAACAGGGAAGAGGTGCAAGGTGGTAACCAAATGGCACCAGAAGCGCACACCTAGACGCGCCTTTCTAATCCATTGGACTGCACTGTACCTACTGGATTGGAGGTGATGTGTTGCACGTGTGAGCTCACCTTGCGTCTAGGTGGTCCTTGGGCACACTTTTTAGAACACAGGGTATTAGCTTGCTCTCTCTAGTCATTAATATGTCTTAGATTATGCCAATATCTCTAACATGAAGACTAACTGACTTTGTATGACTTCCTCATCTAGTTGATTTTGTTGAGATGACGTGACAGAAAATAATAGCTTATCTGTATGAATTTGGACCTAGAATATCTGCTATGGCGTATATTTGCATGTAACCACTAACCACTAAACATTTTCTGATCTATCTCGGAAATGAAAAAAACGCATCTTTGAAATTTGTTGATGATGATTCTAGTTGTCTGATGCAATGTTACCCGGTTCGCGGTACGGACCCATGATCTGCGCACCAGATTGTCCATACCCGAATCCGGTGCAATCACGTTCCAGTTCGGTGGTGGTCGCGAATCAGATCGGTAAAGGTGGCGGCCCATAAAAAAGCCGTATTTAATTTAAATTAATTTCTAGTTTAGGGTTTTGAAAACCCTAAATTTTAAAATTAAGCATCAGATTTGAGTTAGGGAAGATAAAAGGATGGGGCTTTGGTTCACCTGAGTGCTTCGATTCTATTGATATAGTTGCCGCTTGTCTTGCAATCTATCTTACCTAGACGCCATTGTTGAAAGGAGTTGTGACTTGTGAGTCGTAATGGAGAAAACAAATATGGAGTAGAGGAGAGAGAAGACTACTCAATTTAAAAAAAGAAAAATAAAGTACAAATGGGTCAGTTGCTGCCACCTATATGCTAAAAGTATTTTTCCTTTTCCCAATTTATCACTTGACAACTTATTCAATCTTGATTTCTTTCTTTAATACAATACATATTAATATTAGACTATTAATATTGATAAATATAATATGAATTTTAATAATTAATTAATAATAATATTTTATAAAACTTGTCTTATAATTTCGTACCCGTCGTACCGAAATCACTAAGGGTAGCGTACCGCATACCCGAATTCGCTCCCCGGTTTGAACCGAACTCTGTACCATGTAACGTTGGTCTGATGGTGTTGTTTTCTATGCCTATAAGGTGCAATATTCCTTAACTAGTGCAAATAGTTAGTAGTGAAGTTGCCATTCTTATTAAGAACTAGATTAGTACTTGTGCGTTGCACGATTTAGATGAAAATAATCTATATAATATAGAGTATGCATTTTTGATATTTAATTTTTTTATTAGATAATTAGATTTCGTAACATAATCTAATTTGAATAAAATTTTCAATGAAGTAATTTTAATGATTATTGTATTAAATAATTTATAAAATATTGTTATGTGAAAAAATATTTTAAGAGATTTTATTTTAATATTTTAGTTTAGTTTGTTTTATTAGATTTTATTTTAATATCTTAGTTTAATTTAGTAATAAATAAAGAAGCTAACTAAATAAATTTATGGTTTTTGGAGTACTTATAAAAACTTGCATAAGAAGATATTGGAAAAGGTTTAGGCAGGAAAATTTATAATGAGAAATTGACGTGTGGTAGTTTTTGATTTAAGTGGTCTTTACTTTAGTTATTAGTATAGATAGATTATGAAGTTTTAGTCAATATTCTCTCATCTATAGGAAATATGGAAAGAGAAACATGCCTTTATTCAGAACATGGTGCTGGCACATTCTTCTCAACTTCCTTCTGGCAGAAGGTATCAATGATGCCTGTTGTTACTTGTTAGTCATTCTATATTATTGCTTCTGTTTGCTCGTGATACTAACTGAAATCATTTATTATTTTGAAAGTGACAAAGATGCTGAACCAGACATTGAAAACTTGGTCGATGCTATCAGAGAGCTGAAAAAAGTTCACCAACACTGGGCCACAATAATCATGGTGAGCTGTCAAGTCTCTGCTCTTTTATCTCAAGTACAAGACTTTTGCTGTCAGAGGCTATTGTGCTCAATTATGCTAACAATCTTAGTTGTTGCTGCACATAATGCGTTGCTGATCTACCATAACACAATCCTTACTGGTTCCTTTTCCACTTCACTCTGTGTGTATCATCAGGCAGGGAAACATTATGAAAACAGAGATTAGTTGATTGTGCTATATATAGGCTTCATGTGATTGTTTTTAACAATAATTATCTGGTTATTCATTCTGAACTGATGTATATACAATAACAGATAATATATAATTGCAGTGCTTATACGAAGTTGGGAAGCTCATAAATGTACCGCTGTTAAATTTGTACAATGAGGCCCTTGATCCTGATATGCATAGATCCAGAATTACTTATGATGGAAGGTTTCCTTCTATGAGTGGGTGTGTTTCCAGTCAACATGGTGGCCCTAGCAAAGGCACTTCCATTTTCAACGTTGTGCAGAAGGTAAGGTATGTATCATATTTTCTTCATCAACCTGTGCAAGTTGATAATTGATCTTAAGAAATGA
This sequence comes from Suaeda aralocaspica, assembly GCA_016808085.1. NCBI lineage: Eukaryota > Viridiplantae > Streptophyta > Magnoliopsida > Caryophyllales > Amaranthaceae > Suaeda > Suaeda aralocaspica. The sequence continues at coordinate 281,485 of PYUH01000205.1, forward strand.
ATGAGATATTATAGAACTAACATGTGCCTGTGTGGGTTATATAACCTATCTTCGTATCTCCTCAAACCTCTAAATCACTTAATGACCCTTTTCCTGAAACTTATGATGACTTGTGTATTTTGTTGTCATTTTATCTAAAATAAACATATATAGGTGGTTAAGACTCCGTATGGTAGGGTGTAAATCATTTTAAGTGAAAGTTGGTTTCCATGGAAAACCTTTTACAATGGAAAACTCATTTTCATGGAACTTTTCTGTTCTTTGGTTGCATGGAAGATGATGTCCAATTTTAAGTAACTTCCATAGTTTGGTTGAACTGAAAATCAACTACCTCAATTGTGTGTTTGTGTGTGTTTTTTTTTTTTGGGGGGGGGGGGGGGGGGGGGNGTGTGGGGCTAATTTTTCTCGTTCCAATTGTTGGGAATAATATTTTCAATATGGTGGAAGATGAATTTTTAGCCCAAGCTTTACATCTTATTTTTCAACCCAAACCAACCAATGTAAAATGGAGAAAGAAATTTTCATAAAAAATGTTTTACACCCTTCCAAACAGAGCCTAGGTATGTTAAAGCTCAAGTTGGTTTGTTCATTTTGCTCAGCGATGGTATCAGCTTGATAGCTGCTTTTATGTTTGGGACACTTTTTTGAAAATTTATGACATTTGGGGTCTTTCAATTTTTCAATATTAAAGCTAAAACTTAGTCTGTTGAATCTTTATCGCCTTTATTTGTGATACCTTTAAAGAATTATTATATGCACTATATTGGTGCAGGTCCTTTTTTTTTTTTAGTTTACGGGAAAGGGGGGAAGGGTGGTGGGTGGGTTGTGGTTGTGTAAAGTTGAGTTTTGACCATGGAAACGAAACTCAGCCGTTTGGTTATGGAACGCCCATTATGTAACGGTTTTGGCATTTATCGTTCCGTAAAACTTAGTTTCAGAATCGCGTGTCTAGGCGCAAGAATTGGGGTTTCAGAATGCATAGGCGTATAGGGACCTGTAAAGTGCACAGAGGCGTGCCTAGGCGCACAAGACGCAGCTGATGCGCAACTCTGAGGCGCATGATATGAATCAAGGTATATATGTGGACAACTTCGATGGTTTGATGGATGCAGCTAAAAACAATGCAGCATTAGGGGAATTGGTGGCTTTTGATGACACAAAGGCAATTGGGTGCATCTAAAGCAAGCATTTATGTGTGCATGGTCACATGCAATTAATTCCTCACCAGAAGATTTTAGTAGTGTTTATAGTGTTTAGTGGATATTTTGCCCATAGGTTTTTTTGAATTTTTTCCCACTGCATTTGCTAGGCTTTTTCTCATTTCAGGCATAGGTGTAGGTGTTTTCATTTCTTGTTGAGTCTTGATCATCATAATCATCCTAAAATGCATGGAGAATGGTTTCTTGAAGGTTTCTTCATTAAAAGATTGAATCTTGAAGCATTTCTTGAGTATTGGAAGGGTTTTTGAAAATGGCGCAAAAATAAGCAAAGGTCGTGGCGTGATTTTTGACGATTCTCAAGCTACTTGGGCATGAAGGAAATGGCGTGTATTTTTGGATAGATTTGTTGATTATTTTGTTAATTAATTAAATAGTCAAGTTGTTAGAATAGATTCTAGTTAGTTAGAGTTAGTTAGAGTTTGTTAGCAAGATGAGATCAAGTGGCAAAGATGAGGTAGCAATCTTATCTTGAGGTTGTTATGCAACTTGGGCAAGTGGCCAAATTGGCGATTTTATCTTCGATTTTCACGTGTTTTTCTTGTTCTTTGAGTCTTAGAAGGTTGTTAGGATTTAGTCCTTGGTTATTCTATAAACAACCTTGAGATTTCTTTGTAACAACATAGATTGAGTGTGAAATAAAAATCAACATATTTGTTGTGCGTTTCTTATTGTTTTCGTCCAAAAACAATTAATCCTATATCTTGTGAATTGGTGCTATTGCTTTAGATTCACGTGAGAACAAAAGAGAGTTTGAGGGTGCTTTGGCTTTAATCAAACGAAATTTTGTTCGAAATTCCCTAGTCTAAACTCTTAATGATTTTTTTATAGAGTGGAAACTAGATTATCTTTGTTGTGAGTGGCGATTCTATCAATATTCATATCAATTTCTGGTGCTCTCGTTGAGAGATCTATAAATCTCAAGTGTTCTTAATTCTAGTAAACTTTAAACAACAATGGAGGGTGGTGATGAAGTTCTTGCAAATTTCACTAAAGAACTTTCATTGCAACAAGCAAAGGAAGTGAGGATGCAAAACGAGATTGATGAATTGAAGGCTCGTTTGGATGAGGTGTTGAAAGTGGTTGCCTCTATTGGTAGCATGCCACATAAAAGCAAGGCAAAGAAGCAGGAATCATCTGATTCAGAGGAGGAAAGCGTGAATGTTAGGAGTGTGAGGAAGCCTAAGATCACGAAAGAAAGTTCAAGCAGTGAAAGTGAAGATGAGCCTAGATCAAGGTGCAAAAAGAAGATGAAAAATAAAGATGATGATCGAAATCTTAAGCTTCAAATCCCTGAATTTGAAGGTAGCATGGATCCAAATAAGTTTCTGGAGTGGATTCGAAGAGTAGAAAGGATTTTCACTTATAAGGAGTATGATGATCACAAATCCTATAAAGTTGCTGAATTGAAACTCACCTCTTATGCAAGTTTATGGCTTCAAGGTCTACAAAAGAAACGAAAGAAGGAGGGCAAATCTAAGATTGTTTCTTGGACCAAACTTAAAAGAGAGATGAGGAAACGATTTGTGCCTCAAGATTTTGAGCAAGATAACTTCATTAGGATGCATTCTTTGAGACAAAATCGAAAAATTGTAGAAGAATACATGGTGGAGTTCGGAAATCTTGTGATGGTTTGTGATTAGGAGGAAAAGGAGGATCACAAAGTGGTAAGTTTTGTGGCTGGTCTAGATGAGAATATCAGGGAGAAAGTTGAATTACAGCCATATTGGACATTTGAGGAGGTTTGTAAAGTTGCATTTAGAGTAGAGAGGCAGAATGCACGAAAATCTAAAGGTTTGTTAAAACCTTTGAGCAGAAACGTGATTTGGTGCCTACCAAGTTGAATTTTGACAAAACATCGAAGACACCGACCTTTTCTAAAGATAAGGGTTCCTTCCAAACCCATGGATAATAAGACTTGCTTTAAGTGCAAGGGTTAGGGTCACTTCCAGAGAGATTGCCCACTTACTAGGGTGACAATCACTAGAGATTGGGGAGATGAAAGAGACTTTGAAGAAGAGGAGCAGGGACACGTGGATGAAGGGGAAGGAGCATATTATGCTCAGTATGACACTCATGAGGAAGAGGTGGAAGAAATTATTCCTTTCCCAGGGAGTTTGGTTCTAAAGAGAGTGCTTCAATCTCAACCACTTCCACCTGCAGAGAACCAATGTGAGAAAATATTCCTTATAGGTTTAATGTGCAGGGTTGATTATGTGATGTCATTATTGATACAGGAAGCTGCACTAATGTGGTGTCTATATTACTAATCGATAAGTTAGAAATTCATACAAAAACCCATCCACAGCCTTACAAACTTCATTGCGTCAAACACTAGTGATGTGAAGGTGAATAAGCAGGCATTAATTGCATTTAAGATTGGGACTTATGAGGATCAAGTGCTTTGTAATGTATGTCTTATGGATGCATGCCATATACTGTTAGGGAGACCTTGGCAGTATGACAAATTTGTGAAGTTCAATGGGAGAACTAATGTACATTGTGCGCAAACATGCTAAGGAGAAGCCATATGCATTGAAACCTTTGGTGACTTCTAATCCTAAATCAAGCATGGGGAATTCGAAAGGTGCCTTATTGATTGGTGGAAAGGAGTTGGAGAAGGAAGTAAAGGAGAATGGCGTGGATTTTGTGCTCGTGGCTAAGGAGAAAGAGGAGAAAACACTTGAAATTCCACGTGCAGTGAAGCCTTTGTTGACTGAATTCGCAGATGCCTTTCCTGAAGAATTGCTTCGTGGATTACCTCCAATCAGAGGTATTGAACTCTAGATTGATTTGATTCCAGGTGCACAGTTTCCCAATAAGCCAGCATATAGATGCAATCATGAGAAAACAAAGGAAATTCAAAGGCAAATTGAGGATTTGATAGAACGAGGTTATGTTAGGGAAAGTATGAGTCCATGTGCAATACCAACATTGATAGTGCCTAAGAAAGATGGGACATGGAGGATGTGTATTGATTCACGTGCAGTAAACAATATAACCATCAAATACAGGTTCCCTATACCTAGATTGGATGATTTTTTGGATGAATTGTATGGGTCTGAGGTATTTTCGAAAATTGATCTGCGAAGTAGATGTCATCAGATTGGAATGAAAGAGGGTGACGAGTGGAAGACTGGATTTAAAACGAAATTGGGTTTATATGAATGGTTAGTCATGCCTTTTGGATTGACTAATGCGCCTAGCATTATCATGAGACTGATGAATGAGGTACTCAAGCCTTTCATTGGTAAATTTGTGGTGGATTATTTAAATGATATATTGGTGATGTGAATTTGAATATATGTGATGATACACCAATAGTGGATGAGCCAGTCAACCTACTAATAAATCCTATTGGGTTCGACAAAGATAAATCACAGGATGGAAACACATGGTGGTTACAGGGAACAAGTTGGTTTGGTCCATGAGTTTTTTCCCATTTCACTTGATAGGGTTTTCTCATTTTGGACATTATTATTATTAGTTTTTGTGGAGTCTTGATCATCATAAATATGCTAAAATACATGAAGAATGGTTTCTTGAAGATTTCTTGATTAAAAGATTGAATCTTGAAGCATTTCTTGAAGTTCTTGAAGAATCTTGGAAATTACGCAAAATTGACGGTTCTTTGTGGCGAGAATTTGCGTGGATTTTGACAATCTTGGGCACCAAGATATTTTCGTGATTTTAGGATAATTTCTGATGATTATCTTGTTTATTAATTATTTAGTCAAGTTGTTAGGATAATTTCTTGATTAGTTAGTTAGTTAGAGTTTGTTAGGAAAGATAAGAACAAAGTGCAAATTGCATGATGATGTGGCAATCTTATCTTTAGTTTAGTTGCGCAAGTAGGATTTATTTCCCTAGTTTATGCGTGATTCTTTTGTAGATTCTAGTTAGGATTTTGTTATTGATTATACCTATAAATAATCTCAACAATAGGATGTAATTAATTAAGTTTCTTTGATTGAAAATAAAATTCAATTCGTTGAATTCTCACGGAAATTTGCGCAAGTGTATAGTTCGAATTTTCTTCATAAATTTGTGAGTCAAGAGTGATAAACAAATTTAGATCCTAGTTAATTAATTACAGGAGTGTATTAATTAATTAGCCTTCAATTCAAATAATCCAGGAGTGGAGAGTTTGATTGAAAAACAATCGTGAGTTTTAAGGTGTATTTGCGAGTACTCCTTAAAATCCACATCAATTGATTTACAGTACTTGTGTGAATGATCATCTAAATCGTCTGAGAAGTGTCTTTGATACATTAAGGAAGCAGAAATTGTATGCCAAACTGGAAATATAGTGGAAGCTATTAAATCATGACCTGTACCCAAGAGAGTTACCGATATAAGAGCTTTTCATGGATTGGCATCATTCTATAGGAGATTTGTGAAGAATTTTTCAACTGTAGTTGCTCCTATGACTGAATGTATCAAGAAAGACAAGGGGAAGTTTGCAGGGGCGCAAGAAGCATTCGATCTTATCAAGAAATTGCTTTGTAACACACCAATTCTAGCATTGCCACACTTTTCTAAGCCTTTTGAGGTGAAGACATGCAAGTGGTGTTGGTATTGGAGCAGTTTTGGTTGAGGATAAGAGGCCAATTGCTTATTTCAGTGAGAAGTTGAATGAGGCTAAATTGAATTATTCTACTTATGATAAGGAATTTTATGCCATTGTTAGAGCTTTGGATCATTGGAGTCATTATCTCAGACCTAATCACTTTATTCTACACTTAGATCATGAAGCTTTGAAACATATCAATGGTCAACATAAGCTGAATCCTCGTCATGCAAAGTGGGTAGAATTTCTACTATCTTTTCACTTTTCATCTAAATATAAGATTGGCAATTAACTTTAATTTGACCAAAACCTGTCAATTAATCTCCGAACATTACTATGAGGTTTGTGATTTTATGAAAAAAACTCACGCCGCAAAGACCGCATAACGTTCTTTTAAGTCGTTACAAGCCGTTCCTACAACAACGCGACCGTGACAGCGTTTTTTTTCCTATGGTACTGACTGAACTATTGGATTTATCATTCATACGCTAACGAATTAGATGGTATTTGTATCTACATCCTGTCCACTTGATGTGTGTGCGTTTGGTTGTTGCATGGTAGCCTTTAATTGTGAACAAGTAAGACTACAAACATCTACATTAAAACTCTGTTATCAGCATTATAAATTCTGCTGCACTAGAAGTTAACCTTTTCAGTTTTATTTCATTACATCTTGTCCTATTAAATGTTGCATATAGGCATAGGTTTATGCTGAAGGTTTTTGGTGATGTTTGCCTCGTACGTGTTTGGATTATGGGTTCAAATGGAGTCTTTATGTCTAAAGGCCTCATGAGTTTGACAAATTGATTATTACATGCCCTAATCTTTATTCCTTTATGATGTTTAACAAAACCAAATTCTTTTAATGCTTATTAGTCCTTGTCATGAAGTAAAGTGGTTCAGAAGAGTTTTTATCTTAAGCAGTTGAAACCTGAACATACCTTGTTACAGGTTGTTTGTAAGTGATCTTTGTCTATATACAGATCCCAGAAGTTAAGAGCCTTCTTTGGAGGATTAACTTCTTGCAATAATTACTGCGTTCCAAGTCCTTAAAATAATGTTATATTAGTTTTCATCTTTAGGTGATTAACTATAGTTGGAATTTGAGTATATTTGAAACATCTGCCACTTGATATTTTAAGCTCATAAAAATGTTGAGACTGCTGAGTGGATAAATGCTCCCTACCGTAGCTTCTATAAATATCAAATCATTTACATATAGATGGCTTATTTAAGCTTTAAATCAATCACTTTGTCGTAACAGTAAAGAAATATGGTGATCCAAACTTTTAATTGCCCTGATCTCTAATTCACTGGTGCACATAATTTCTTCATTTTGTCTAACAGATTTCTGAAATTTTCTTATAATGAGCAAAACTTGTGTACATACATCTGTGTCTGTACAAGATAGCTAAGTCTTTCCAATTTTACAAAGGCGCCCTTTCTCATTTACCTTACCTCGGTAGTCACTGCAATCTGTACCTACACTCATCTTATGCAAGCTCTTTTTAAAGATTATCCAGACATGACTGAACTAAGTATGAGCTTGTTTATAACTTTATATAAGTAATTGCATGTGTTAACGAGTTAACATTCATATGCTGCTGAGTTAACGAATTATTGATACTTCTTAACTTCCATTTGGTCCTTTTTATTATGGAATATAAGCATCTGTTTGAACAGGGATCTTCCTACAGCAGCGTTGTCTAAATTGCTTGATAGCTGGGAGAGACTTACTGATGATGTATGTGAGGTATGACTTTGATTTGTGAAAGTAGACTTGCGATTATTGATAGAATATCTCATGGGAAATTATAAGTACAGTGATATGAAAATGCGTTAGCTGGTTCAAATTGCAAGTAATACAACAACATCAGCAACAACAAAGCCTCTGTCCCAAAATAATTTGGGCTCTGCTAGAAATGAAATAAATAAGAAGAATCAAATTGCAAGTAATGTTTTGCATTATTTTGACCTGATGGTATGTAAGATTGTTCCCTTCCACACCTTTACAAAAAGTGTTGGTCTTCTTTGATGATACATATAAAAGTAAACTATAAAAGAAGTATATGAAAGGAGGAGATATAACGGGTTTTTCCGCAAATTAGTGGATATTATAATGAATAGAATTTGTTTAATGCCGTGCTTCAAAGACTCATAATTTTTTAATTGAAATTACATGATCAGCTGTCAATTGTCATAAACCTTTCTTTTTATGTATACATTTTTTGGTATTTCCGGAAGTTTGTGCACAATTGCTGTTGCTACATATATATCCCTTAGTTTAATAAGATGCAAAAACTTTGCTGTTGTTTGGTTTATATTTGAGAGCTAGAAAGCAACAAGGAACGAATAATGGGAGAAGGGATTGGGAAAGAGATACGGGAAATATCTCCTTTTGCTGTTTACTTGTTGATTATTGATCTTTTAATCAAAGCTAATTTAGCATGCTTCTGCTCCTTTTTTGTTCATATAGATATGTGCTAAAGTGAAGGAGTTGCAAGTTATGATGAATTCTGAGGACAGCAAGAGCTCGGGAAGTGATTTGTTGGATGTTACCTTGTAATTTTCTATCCTTGTTTCATATTGTTGTAAAAAGATCTTGTATGTTCTTCCTGTTTTTATGCATGTGATTAAGTGCCCTGACTGGATTGTTGAGCTATTTGGACAAACCTGATGGTGAACAGTATCCCTGGGAAGGCAATTGAACAGCATAGCTACTGGATTTGCTGATCAGGGAGCCAGCCACTGGTGGGGGATTTTGAACACTCTGCCCTGGGTTCTGCAGCCCCTTGATTTTGGCATTCTTGCTTCAATGGGCTGCAGGCCCGCAGAGATGGATGGCCGGGGCTCTTTTGTAACTTTCTTACATTCCTCAATACAGTTTTACTGCCTCTTAAAAACATATCAAACTTCACTCCCTAACTCACACTCTATGGAAAATCAAGATTAAGTATTGGAAAAATTATTAAGCAAACTAGAATGTAACGTAATTACAGAAGGCAAATTGTAAAGTCTCTAGCTCGACCTTGCTCAAAAGTTCAAGCCACATCTTCCAAAGCCGACCCCACAAGGCCACAACTACCCTTCCAACAAAACCTTGGCTCTTGTGAATCTAAATAGAGCTTCAAATAGTGCCTATTCAACCAAAAGGTCTCACTATTTCCTTTGTTCTCGAATGCTTCATAAGGCTTCACCATGGTCATCACGAGGGGATCAGACCATAGCTATCTTTTATGAGAGAATTGACTAGAGAAATTTTGTTCTCTAAGAGCTATACGCGCTGATTTCATTGAGGAAACAAATCTTTTCATCATAGCAGATTGAAAGTAGGTAAATTGTTAAAGTATTTGTAACTTGTTGAATGCAGTTATCTTGTCTGGTGCTATAATTTCATAAGTTTATTATAACCATATTGCCCTGGCTTAATGGTTGCTCTTGATTAGTTCCATTTTCTAGGTGACTGTTTGCATTAGTCTGAAGTAGTAACTCATATTATGGTGCTTGGAGACACTACGGAAGAGCTTTTTAAAGTGAAATTCTATTATGATATCTTGGAGACATTATGGAACAGCATTTCAAAGTAAAAAAATTCTGTATTGAAACCATGATCCTTTCTAGTGTTCTGAGTGATTATGTAAAAAAAATTTGTTTCAGGTCTAATTCCCCGAGGACAATTGTAGCTAAAGATCCAAAAGTGCTGAATGAGAGAGCTGTTGCATTGATTGAATCGATGATTCGGTAATGACCAATAATTTGCTTGACAATTAATCATTTTTTATTTACACCAATATATGTCCTTAAATATTAATTTACATTTCGGAGGGTCACACCTTTAGTTAAATTACAGTTCATGTAACAGCTTTACAATTTACATCCTTATCGTGCATGTAAAATTCCCCAATCCTTGATTTATGGTATGTTGCCTGATTGTTACCAACTGAACTTATGGGATTTGGGATATATTCTGTTGGTTTGGTTTTGTGTTACAGCGGTTTTGTGTTACAGCTGCAGCTCCTTTTTCTTCTCTTTTTTACTTGTATACATGTCAGATCACATAAATGCAAGAGTTATTATAATTTGTCACTTTAGAAAGACAAGCAAACGAAACCTTTGGACATTCTTTCTTATCTCTGTGCTGAGCTTTTCTTTCTCCTCAAGCATCATGTAAGATTTTTGATCTATATCTTAGGTTCAAACTAAGTGCTTAAACTTAAGATAGATTATTTTTACCGTAAATAATGCAAATTGGAACACTCACAACTCACACAATTCACAAAAACTTAGATTAGACCGGAACACTCAACAATCCAATGCTAAGGTTGTTTTATTCTTTGTGAGAACACTCGGTCACAAATCCTAAAACTAGAAGTGAATATTTTGTAGCTTTTAACTCACAAAACACTCGAAAATCTGTTGGTAATTTCGTATGAAACCTCACACAAAATATTAACTCAACAATGTGAATTTTATTAAACTTGAAAAGAATATGATTTGTTACAATGGTGATTGTGGCTATTTATAATACAACCAACAACTAAATCCTAACAAACCTTTAAACTCTAAATAAACTAGGAAAAACCCAAGAATCACGTGGCAATTTATCCACCATCCCACTTGCACAAGTTGTATGATCAACTTGCCAGCTTGACTCTTATCTACTTGCAACTTGCATAAAATCCTAACTAACTTAGATATTATCCTAACAACTTGACTAATTAACTAATTAACAAAATAATTAAAGATACCTATGCCTGAATTGAGAAAAACCCTAGCAACTGCAGTGGGAAAAAACCCATAGTCAAAAACCAACTTATTCCCTGAATCCACCATCCATCCTGTAAAGTAATAATTCAATGGTACACCATTAATTGAATACACCATTATCAATTAACACCCTACTCCACCAAAAGAATGTATTAGTGACTAATGGTGATTGTTGTGATAACCATCTATATAGCCACCACTATCATCCACAACATCATTAATCTTTACCATTGTCACCCACACCTATGTTCACATCATTTAGTCCTTTGTTATATTCGATCAAATCATAAGTGATGCCGAAATTTTGCTTATCTTCAAGATGTCTGTGAAGCTTGAAAGTTCACGTACACTGCAGATGGGATTTCGTCCCTCCTTTGTACAAGATGATCAACGTTTTACACAGTTGAGTAGCTGATTAACAATATAAATCCCTTATGATACTGCAACTACTTTATCTGCCAGCTAGGGTTCACCTCAAATATACCATTGCCACTTCATGCCAGTGATACCACACATAATTGTAATAGTGTTTGTGGAGGCGTGTGCCTGACGATCTTTAGCTATTGGATGGTATGCCTTGATTGCCTTCTTGAGCAGCAATATGCTGTAATGTGGGACTGTATCAGCTTTGTTCCATCTCGGAAGGGTGAGAAAAGGATGCAGTAGTATTATCCTTTTGTGGTTTGTGATCTCATGATATCATAAACCCTTGCATCTAAGTCCCTCAAGCTAGTTGATGAATATTTTCTCATCATTTCTGTTATGTAACCCCTTAGGCCTAGCAGGAATTATGGAGCAAATTTTAAAAGACTATAAAGATGTTAGAGAGAGAGCCTTAGAGAAAATTTTACCAAGGCTACCCCTATGCCTTGTCGCCTTAGCTTCGACATAGCCACCTCCAAGTCATGCATGCAGCCCACGTAGTCAACCAGCTCAATCAAATGCCACCGTCAACAACCCCTAATCAACAGCAAAAGAAACATTACAATAAAAAAACTTAAGCCAAATCGTCTCGACCTCTAACACCAAACTATAGATTAAACACTCTTGTTTCCCTATCCCCACACAGGCAGACCCACCTCTTTTGCTACCTAGCCACCATCCTCCATATCGAACAATGAAATGTTAGTTCCTGTAAGCAAGGAGGATCTTGAGGCTCTTTGTGCACCATGATATTAGGCACTCATATTCAAAGTCCTGAGGAAATCCTTCTCTAAGAATTCTAAAAAAGCTGTGGAATTGGAAGAATACCAACTCATAGGTATTGAAGGAGAATTATAACTTATTAATGGAGTTTGATGCTTAAGAAATGGAAAATTCTCTCGATACAGAGGTTATATCTTAGACTTCCTTGTTTGGGTCCAACCATGAAAACTGGGCTTCAAACCTTCACAAGCAACACTCATGGAAGGCCAATTCGGCTCTAAACGTGATATTTCGGAAAAAGATGGGTAATGCCATCGGGGAGTTTATTAAGATTGATGCCAGTTTCTTAACAGGGACAAGAAAATGCTATGCCGCTATGCACATTTGAGTATGCTGATAAAGAAAAGCTCCCCAGTAATTGGCTTTTGCTTAGGACATCTTTATTTTAGTATAGTCTATGAATAAGGTGTTTGGTATTGCATTTTGTGCAACGTCTTTAGAAGCTCCAGCAAGGCTCGAACATCTAGGAAGGACACCATAAAAGTATAAAACCAAGTCCTAAGCAAGGGTCCATTGAAGAAAATGAAACAAGTTGGACCTTGGTGCAAGGAAAAAAATCACAAAACCAACACCGTGCTGCCAACCAGTATTGGGTTCCAAAAGCAGCACTGAATTTCACCACCACCATCACCAAACCCATTCTTTGGGATTTTTTGCAGCCCTTGGGCCTAGAAATAAGCAATCCAAAAGACCCTTTTTTAGCTAAATCCTTGGACATAGAAAAGGAGAGTATCTTTTGAGGGATAAGAAAAACCTGAGAATACTTTTATTTCTCTCAATGAGATAGCAAACCTTGTGATGATGCATTACAAACAAAAAACTGGACCATTGTTTCTTCTAATCCCTTCTCCACTAATAATCCGACAAAAGCCTCACTAAATTTCCTTGCTACAACAAGACACCAGAAAATGGAAGTCAATCTTTTTGCAAAAATTTCAAACTACCACCATAAAAGCCCCCTTCCCACCACCAAATTCCCAGCCAAATAAAATAACAAAACCGCCCCGACGATACCATACCACACAACCGATCAAGATGTAAAACCCTCACGAAAGATATCTCAACCTCATACCCCCTCCCCTCATTGTCCCACTGGAGGATGCCTTGAAAACACCACTGAACTCCCGACTAAAGGTGACACAAGTGAAAAAACATGATTCCACTTCAATCTCCCACCACTAGTATCCTGGAGCAGGTTCAAGCCCAGAATTAAGGGAACTAGAGCTATTATTGAATGATTTAGAGGCTAAAGGGGTATGTTCCATTGAGTTTTATGGATTAAGGTCTCAACAAGGCCAGAGTTGTGTCATTTGGAAAGAATCTTGATTGTTTAAGGTTTTGAAATTGCTTTCATTTACATTTAGTTGTGTTTTCCTTAATCATGAGGCTGACTGGCGTTAATCCAAAATTTACGCATTTTTAAGAGAATTAGGGTTATATTTTAGTTATACATGGTCCACTACTGATTTTGTTTGTTACTTGGGCTTTCCATGTTTTCCTTTAGGTAGTTAGGATAATTTTCTAAATTAGTTTTATTAGTTGCGAGGTTTGTTGGGAAATCAAACATTCAAAATCAGTTTAACAATCCTAAGAGAGTAAGAACTGATCTTTGGAGGGTTAAACTAATCCTTTGCTTAGTTTATTAGCTAACCTTTTACGAAATTAAGTTCTCTTATTTTGAGATGAAGGTTAGCCTGAATATAAAGCTGCTTAAGCATTTGGTTGCAGATAAACTGTATTTCATATTCCTGCTGCTTTCTCAGTTGTTGAGGATCAACAAATGTCTTTTGCAGGTTTTGATATATGTCTATACTGACTGTCCTTTAAAATTATTTGCTGTGCAGAGATCAAATGACACCCATAGAATGCTTGGAATTTCATGATGTCTTGTGTTTTAAGAAAGTGGACAAACTTCAAACAGTAAGTGTTTTATTAATTGTTTATTCTGGCAGAGTTTTTCATGGTTACAGTTTCACATCGAGGTAATGTTAGTAGTTTGGACAAATGATGTGACTTTTTTATCTTACCCTGTAAATCTGTTTGTCCTATGTATCCAATCAGATCTTTTAACAGCACTAGTGTTCTGAAATAAATCTCTCTCAAATCTTTTCATATAGATGGAAAAGGGAAACCAGTCAAAATTTGTGCAGTTTTCTAGTCTTATAACTTGTAACCTGGACCTCAACATCTGCCAACTACAGGTGTTTGCATGCGAAGTTTCCCTTACCCCTCCCCCTTCTTTCTCTCTCTTCTCTCCAAGCACGTACAGTTTTGCTGTTCTAGGAATACATGAAGCAGGTGAATGTTTCTTGGAGGAGTCAAAATTACTACTTTTGTTCAATCTAATAGACGGGGCTTATTTTTTTGCTCTGGGTAAAGGCTTCTGTATCTTTTTCTAAACAGCGAAAAGGATCAATGGCTACATATATAAAGTATACATTATTCCTAGTTATGTAAAACAATCTTTGAAGTTTCTATAGCATGAACTTACAACTTTCATCTGCAGGCCTTACTGGGAGACACAAGAAAAAGAATTCAAGCTGATATGCTGGAGTTTCATAATTTTTTGCACTGCAGCTGCTGCAGCAACAAGGGCAGCAGATTGCTGCCATCTCTTCATGATAGCTCAATTTTGTATGTGGTTTGCTGACTTTCCCTGCTCAGTACTGGCAATTAAGCTGTTGTTTCTCTTTTTGTACTCGAGTGGATTTTGCTTTTCTTTACTGCCTAATACTTTTAATTTTTTTCGTTAGTGCCACTGTTTTTACTTGCACACCAATACAAAATTATAATTGTACTTCCGTACATGGATTTTTTCCCATTTTTACTGCATTAATTATGAATCTGCAATTTTCTCATCAAGGTACATTCTGACTCAAGAGCATGGTGATATCATTAATGTTCATGACTGGTTCCAATCTTTCAAGGCAATATATGCAAATCCTGTGAAAGCTAGGAGTAAGTTGAAGCATTCTTCAACACCGAAGAAAAAGGATATTCAACATATGATTAGCTACAGTGAAGCAGAAATTCAGTATCCTTTGACCTTTTTTGCTTTTTGAATGCTTCTTTTCTTATGTCATTCTTAAATATCACACAATTATTTTTTGGGTTTTTCCAAGCTATATCCCTCAGGTATTGGGTTTTTTAAGATGTGCTCAAAGGTTTTCAAATTTCGCACTTTGTACCCTTCAACAAATCATACATTAACTCACTGTTAGTATTGTCATTAACACTTTACCTTTTCTTTCTTCTTTTCTTCTTCTTTTTTTTTTTTTTAATAATTTTGTAATAAGCTTAATTAATTAATTTTCCTTTTTTACTTGGAGGAAAAGTTTGCCAGCATAAAAACTAGGCTTTTGGCTTTATAAGTCTCCACTTGATTGTTTTTCCCCATCAATTTTTTTGCTCAAATCACCCAATTTTCCCTCCAAATTAAAAAAATAAATAAAGAGTCAACAACAGTAGTCACAATTGTGATGGTAAGTGAGTTAACTAGTTAGGGTTGATCAAAACATAATAGTTGAGAGATGCAACTGAGGAATTTGAAAACCTTTAGGTATATTTTTGAAAAGTCAATACCTCATAAGTATAACTTAGGAAAACTTATATTTTTTAACTTTCTTTTATTTATCATATTGACCAATATGCCTCCTAGTCTTAGATTTATGACCAAGATTTGATTCATCCCCAACTCTTACAGCTTGTTTGGATACACAAATTGGAGGGAAAGGAAGGAGAGGGAATGGAAACGATGGAGTTTCCTCCATTTGGATAGCAAAAACGGAGGTGAGGGAATTGGGAGGAAGAGAATTGGAAGGAAATTGCTCTTTTTCATCTTTAAGAAATAAATCCTTCCAAACTTGAAAAGATTTGGAATAAATCCTTCCAAACTTGAAAAGATTTGGAAGGAAAAGTGTCATTAATTACCACACTCATTTCTACTATATCTCTCTCTTTGCTTCTCTATTTGGACTTTGGACCACTGCCATTACTGCATTTTCTTTGCTGGAAGCATGCAAATTATTTTTTAATTTTTTTTTTTGTACCTCTAACTCCCTCACTCTCTCCATTTTCTTTCCTATCCAAATGAAGTAAATTGGTCTCTATTCCCCTTTCCTTCCTTCACCTCCCCTTCTTCCCTTTTTCGTTTCCTCCCTTTCCTTCCAAAAATGCTATCCAAACAAGCTGTTAATATATTCCCCATTCACCAATTAATTTTGTGTGACAGATAAGTAAGCGAGGGAGTATGTTCTAGTTTCCCATGAAATGTTTGACACTCACAGATTTTTTTAGTTTTCTCTTATCACTAACTGTGTGTTGGATTGAAGGAAATGAGGGAAAGGGAGGGAAGGGAAATGGAGGGATGAAGTTTCATTCTTTTGGATAACAAATGAGGAAGTCAATTGGAGGGGAGAGAAATGGAGGATTAAGTTGTAAGAAATTGATCTAGAGAGTTTTGGAAGGAAAACTCATTATTTTCCCCATCCCTTCCCTCCCCTTCATCAACCTTCCCTTCTTTTCCCTCTCACTTTGTTATCCAAACAAACTATAAATGTGGCTTCCAGTTTGCTAAAAAATTTAAATCTTTTTCTTGTCACCATGCTTCCAGTTTTTCACAACTGATTCCAAGTGGGAAAAACCTATGGTATTTGAAATGAATGTTTCTATATTCATGCCACTTATCACTTATTAATATCAGAATTTTATGCATGATTGATTGGCTGAAACATGATTGATTGGTTTGGGAGTAATTCCAATTTATTGAGTAACTTGATATATCTTAACGTCATCAACCAGAGCACGATTTTGCAAGGCTGTTGCAGAGCTTCAAGTTGCTGGATTACTTCGAATGCCTTCCAAAAGGTGCCCAGATTTTGTGCAGAGAGTGGCTTTTGGAATCTAGAAAAAGAAATATAAAGGGCTTTTATTTTGCATATTTGTATGAATTTGATAGCCTTGGCTATTTAAATCATGTTGTTTTTTGTGTGCTTTCATTGCTTAGCAAGTTGTATATATACATTGTCACTTATCATATGAACTCATGAACTATTATACAGAGTATGAAATTTTGCTGCGATAATTATATTCCTTGCGTTTATTTTTTTTTTGGTTTGTTGCAATGTGGAAATAATGATACAATACATGGTTACATTGGGATATATGGGCCATGTTTTTTAAAGGGGTTGTTAAATACCACTTGGAATTTGTTTGTACCGTGTGATTTTTAATCGAAATATGACTTAATTTCACATTAATACTCGCCCCATTACTCCTCTCAAGTCCACCACTCCACTTCTGCCTCCACTTCTGCTGCCCATCACCAAGGCACCAACCATTTTCCCAAATAAACAAATTCCCACATGATGTGAATTTTCATATGAACATAAATTGACCAAGGGGATAGAACTAAAATCACGAATTTCTAATGGCCAAGCCACGAAGACTCACGATTTTAGGTTGATCAACTAGTCTTAGATTAAAGTTCAAGCACTCTCAAAACCACTAATTAATATGCACAAGAGTATAAAGGATTTTACCACCAACTCTCAATTTTCGGATTTTAAACTTTTCACTAAACTCATAACTTTTTTTTTACGACCTAATGTTGAGACTAATTATGGAAATAATCATCAACTAAAAATCCTAACAAAGAATCTAAAACTCACGTGAAAACAAGATAAAAAAAGCGCCACTATAACAAACTCAAGATAAGATTGTCATATCATCATGCAACTTGCTTTTATCTTTACAACAACTTCTAAATAACTCTAATTAACTAGATTTTATCCTAACAAACTTTCTAACAAACTAATAAACAAAATAGTCAGCAAATTACAACCAAAAATACATGTGTGAAATAACAGCCCAAGACTCTAAGAAATCGCTCAAAACTTGCCACATTTCCTCATCCATTTTGCGCAATTTTCAAGAAATGCTTCAAATCTTCAAGAAACCTTTTAAGATTCAATCTTTTAATCAAGAAGTCTTCAAGAAGCCATTTCCCATATCTTTAAGGTTGAAAATGATGATCAAGACTCGGCAAGAAACACAAGACTCAATGCCTGAAATGAGTAAAACCGTAGCAAATGCAGTGGGAAAAAACCCATAGGCAAAAACCAACTTATTCCCCTAATTCCACCAATCTTTCCTTGATTTGCATGCCTCCCTAATTGTGTGTGACCATGCACACGCAAAACTCAACCCTTAATGCACCCATATGGCTTGTATCCCCATAAGCAATCAGTTCACCCCATGGTTGCATTCTTGCCATTGACATACAAACTTTCGAAGTTGTGATCAATATATGTATTGCTATTTACACTTTTATCATCCTCCCTTCTTCAAAAGAGTTTGACCTCAAACTTCTAAGTTGTTCATCAGGAATATGTAGAGATAAATCACCTATATTGAAAATAGTACGAACTCCATAATCTCCAGGTAACTCCAGCTGATAAACATTTTCACCAACTTTCTTCAGTATTTTGAATGGACCATTACACCTAGGCATCAATTTATTCTTCCTTTGGTTAGGAAATCGTTCTTTCCTCAGGTGTAGCCAAACCAAATCACCTTCCTGATATCCACATTGGTTTATGTGTTTATTTGCGCGAGCCTTGTACTGGTCATTTACCTTTTCGACCCTTGCTCTAACCTGTGCATGTAATTTCTGCATATATTCAATCTTGGCTAAAACATCCTTATGAACTAATTCATCTTTAGGAATACCAATTAAATCAATTGGTAGCTTGAATTGACTCCATATACAATTTCAAAGGGTGAATGTTTAGTTGCACAAATAGGTGATCTGTTATAAGCAAACTCAGCATGCGCCAATTTGAAGTCCTAATCGTTCTGAGTTTTGCTAACGAATCCACGCAGTAATACTCCCAGGGTCCTTTTTGTCACTTCAGTATGCCCTTCAGTCTGTGGATGATATGAAGTACTAAAGAGCAATTTCGTTCCAAACAGCTTCCACAGTGACTTCCAGAAGTAACTCATGAATTTTGAATCTCTGCCACTGAAAATGGTTTTAAGTACTCCATGTAACTCATCACATCCCTTAAGTATAGCTCTGCAACATTAACAGCATCATCAGTATTATGGAATGGGGTGAAGTGCACCATTTTCGAAAACCTGTCCAACATCACCATAATAGAGTCCTTGTTGCGTGCAGTTCTAGGCAAACCAACAATGAAATCCATGGATTCATCTTCCCAGGGACCTTCAGGAACTGGCAGTGGTGTATATAAACCCTGATGAAACGTTGCCTTGGCCTTCTAACATATAGCACATTGAGATATCACAACTTCCACATCTCTAATCATCTTAGGCCAATAAAAATGTTCTTGCAGCACGCTCAATGATTTAGCAATCCAAAAATGCCCTAAAAGACCTCCCCCATGCGTCTCTATTACCAGCAATTCCCTAACTGAACATTTAGGCACACACAGCTGATTCCCTTTAAACAAGAATCCATCATGCAACAAATATGATCCAACAACTCCTTTCTCCAATTGTTGCATTACAGGACCAAATTCCACATCATATTCATAATATGTTTTGATTAGATCTAAACCCAACAGCTTGCAATTCAAAACACTAATTAGAACATACCTCCTAGATAGTGCATTTGCCACCAAATTAGACTTGCCATTTTTGTATTTATTAGAAAAGTGAAAGGATTGAAGGAACTCAAACCACTTGGCATGTTTAGGATTCAGTTTCTGCTGACCATTGATATGTTTCGGTGCTTCATGATCAGAATGTAGAATGAAGTGATTAGGTCTCAAATAATGACTCCAATGATCAAGAGCTCTAACAATTGCATAAAACTCCTTATCATAAGTGGAATAATTCAACCTGGCTCCATTCAATTTCTCACTGAAATAAGCAATTGGCCTCTTCCCTTGAACTAAAACTGCGTCAATTCCCACATTACTCGCATCAGTCTCAACTTCAAAAGGTTTTGTGAAATCAGGTAATGCAAGAATAGGTGTGTGGCATAATAAATCCTTTATCTTCGCAAAAGCCTTCTGTGCATCTTTGGTCCATACAAATTGCTTATCCTTCTTAATGCATTCAGACATAGGAGCAACAATTGATGAGAAGTTTTTCACAAACCTTCTGTAGGATGATGCCAACCAATGAAAAGAATGAACCTCTGTGACATTCGTTGGTGTTTGCCAGGATTTGATTGCTTCAAGTTTAGATTGATCCACTAACACTCCATCTTTCTAAACCACATTCCCCAGAAAGGTCACGCTACTCACCATAAAGTAACACTTCTCAAGCTTCCTATATAGTTTTTGTTGTCTCAAAGTTTTGAAAACTTGCCTTAGATGCTGTAGATGATCTCTATTGCTTCTAATATAAACCAGTATATCATTTAAGTAAACAACAACAAACTTACCCATATATGGTTTCCAAACTTCGTTCATGAGCCTCATAAAAGTACTAGGTGCATTGGTGATTCCAAAAGGCATGACTAACCACTCATTGAGACCAAATATAGTTTTGAAAGTTGTTTTCCACTCATCTCCTTCCCTCATACGTATTTGATGATACCCACTCCTCAAATCAGTCTCGGAAAACACATGTGAACCATGTAATTCATCCAACATAACGTCTAGCCTTGGGATTGGGAACCTATACTTTTTGATGGTGATGTTATTGACTGCCCTTGAATCTATGCACATGCGCCATAATCCATCTTTCTTAGGAACAATCAGTGTTGGCATAGCACATAGACTCATACTCTCCCTAACATACCCCCGTTGCATCAGCTCTTCAATTTGTCTCTGTATATCCTTAGTCTCCTCCGGAATACACCTGTAGGCTGGTTTGTTGGGAATCTAAGCACTTGGAATTAAATCAATTTGGTGTTCAAGACCCCGACTGGGAGGCAATCCTCGTGGTAAATCATCTAGAAATACATCTACGAATTCAAGGGATTTTAGGGGATTAATCCTTCACTTCTTTCGCCATCAACAGGAATACTTGCTGGCAATCAGTCAATTCCTTCTCCAACTCCTTAGGATTCGACAATAACACTCCCTTTTTATTCTCCACATTCAGTTGCTTCCTGTTTTGCGCCACTTTTAGGGGCTTCAAGGCAATTAGCTTGTCATTCAAATGTTTTTTGATGATATAAACATTGGTTCTCCCATCAAACTTCACAAATCTATCATATTTCCAGGTCCTACCAAGCAATATATGACAAGCATCCATAGGGCAAACATCACACAATACAATATCCTCATATTGACCGACCTTGAAATTGACCAAAGCGATTGGCATGGATCTTGAGTTTTATTTTGATTCAAATGTTTTATTTTCAATTATTTGACTTTCAAAAACCATTTAAATGAAAACTAAAGATCATTTTGGCACGTTTTTCATGTTTTATCTTTAGGGTTCCAACTGAGGAATTTCGGCTCGTTGTTCCTCTCAGATTTTGTGTGTGGCAGGGTTTGGGGGATCATCATCGCTCCTTCCTTTTGGGGAGACAAGTTTCGTGTCATTAGAGCCCCCACTTTGACAGGGCCTCGAGGAGAGACGAGTGTCGAAGTATTCGAATCAGGATGAAAGACATCTTAGGACGTCATGTGATCCTGAGATTTCTTGTCACGCTGGAAACTGCAAAATAGTTGCATTAGTTTTACCTGTACCATTTTCATTTGTTGCGACTCCACTAGGGAATGTACATTTTCCTAGGTAACTCGAATGTGTTGGAGGGCAAAGCCCTCGATGTTTGTTATTATTTCTTCCGCTAGGGAGAGGGTCATGTATTTGTGTATTTTATGGTTGCAGAAGGTTGTGTTTGCATTGGGGACTTTTGAGAATGATTTGTGAACGACAGGCATAAGTCTTATAATGTCGTGTATAGCTACTGCATATAGAGAGCATTGTGTATAGTAAATAGGTGGGTACTGTTTATGCTAAAATCTGCTCTAGCTAGCAAACCTTAGCTAGTTCCGGCAATAGCTAAATAATTACTAGTTTTGTTTGTTTTGATGCAGAAATGAAGTAATGCAAGGACGGGAGTGGGGGAGACACCAGATGTGGTGACGCGGAAAACCCCCCTAAAGTAGGGTAAAATACAGTGGGTGGCTTTGAGTCCACCAGTCCACTAGTTAATAAGACCGTTTACAATTACAATATATGATGCTAGCTAGGTAGCTAGGTAGTTCTAGTTTATTGCTGCTAAGTATCTAGCTTAGAGAATGTAAATAGAATATAGGTTGTACGTACAAATGAATAATAATAATAAAGTACTGATTTCCTTATGATTGTATTGTGTGGCGTATCTTTTTTCCTTGCTCCTATTTATAGAGTAACCGTTCCTCATAGCCATTTTTCTCCTTTTGAATTGGTTGCTTCTTCTCGAATGTATTTAGCTCGGATTATGGGCTAGATTCAAGGTGATTTGAAATGCGGTTCCTATTTTCTTGGCATAATCTTCTCAATACCTCTGACTCTAACTTCCACGTTCTCCTTCTTCTAGAAGCCTCCTGACTTATCCTTCTTCTGACTCCTTGATTCACGGACCCACTACCTTGACCGATTCTAAGTTGTAGCTGCTAGCTGTGTACCTGCATAGCTGGCGATCAAGCTGGATTACAAGTAGAAATTTTTGCCATAACAATTTGCCCCTAACTTCTAATCTGGGAGCGCCCACCTATCGGCTTGTAAGTTACCGTTGGGGATCGACACAATTTCAAAATAAAAACAAACGGTTATAATCAGAAGCAATAATTAACTTCTTAAAAATAAATGAAAGGAAGATATGAAAAGATTTGACAGTTAAGAATAAAAAAATAAGCGTTATTTCCTTCTCTTCCCCCTATAAATACGCCTCCTCTTTCACTCTTCTTCTTCACCTTTGCTAATTTCCATAGGAAGAGAGTTCGAAAATTTGATTTTATTTCTTTGTGACTTTGCGAATTTCAAGACAATTTTAGCTTATCAGGTACTGAGATCTTCTCCTTTCTTTGTTTTGCTTCCTTCTTCAAGTGTTTAGCTATAGTTTAGAAAACATGAGTAGAGCTAAGGATGACATAGTGAGCGTAATAACAGAGGAGCGTCTACAATAGGTTGCCACGATGGGTCTCTTCCCTGAGTCGGCTAGATTAGTGATTCCTACCTCCAGCTAGCGACCTGAAACTTGTCCCTCTGACCATGTGTGTTTTTTCGAGTACCCTTTTACCATTGGGTTTACCTTCCCTTTGGCTGGGTTGATTAGGTTGGTTTTAGAGCGTCTAAGTCTAAGCCCGGGGCAATTGCAACCATCTTTTTGGAGGATTTGCAAGGTGGTTGAGGAAAAAAGCAATGAGTGGGAGTTAGATTTTAATCTAGATGATTTATTAGCTGTATACTCCATCAGGAAGGTAGGCCCTGAGTATGCTACTTTGAAGGTTAAGGTAGCTGGGAACAAGCTGGTGGATGACAAGTGGGCGCCAGATAAGGGTTGGAAGAGTAGGTACTTCTTTGTGGAGAAGTCCTCTCTTGGTGAAGAGGGAAGGTGGTTGGTTGGTGGATGGAATGCTACAAGTATTCATACCGTTTCTT
This sequence comes from Suaeda aralocaspica, assembly GCA_016808085.1. Taxonomy (NCBI): domain Eukaryota; kingdom Viridiplantae; phylum Streptophyta; class Magnoliopsida; order Caryophyllales; family Amaranthaceae; genus Suaeda; species Suaeda aralocaspica. The sequence continues at coordinate 304,816 of PYUH01000205.1, forward strand.
TGCTTAGCTTTTAACACTTTTATTAATCTGGTTCTTACTTACTTTCTTTTGCAGTTCACTCTCCTCCTCCCCTAATCACGGAAAGTCAAGATATTAGGAAATTCCTAAGCCATCCCATCGAAGAAAGGACCTTTGAAGCTGCTAAAGAACCTACAACTACCACTCAAGCTATGTCTTCTGGTAAGAGTTTTGATTAATTTTCATTTGTTTAGGTACACGAGATAAATACTTCCATTGATCAAGGGAAGCAAAGAAAAGCTTTAGCTCATGGTTTGTACGCACATGCTAAAGAGTTCAAAGGTTTGTTCGTGAATGGGTATAAGTTCCTTACAATAGACCGTGACCGCAATCGCTCAACTCAAAATTCAGGAGTTATGGTTGTGGCAGATGGGCAAAATTACTATGGGGAAATCACAAATATATATGAACTAAACTACTATGGAATGTATAGAGTTGTGATGTTTCGATGTGATTGGGTAGACAGTAGTAAGGGCTTAGAACATCATTGTAATGGTGGCGTTTATGATAACTTCTCTCGATTGATGCATTGAGGAAGAATGCTACATGATGATCCTTTTATATTCTCATCCCAAGCAAAACAAGTCTTTTACGTTGAAGATGAGATGCGAAAGGGATGGTTTCATGTCATAGAATCTAAGCCTAGAGATGTATATGATCCAGGAGATGAGTAGTACATTTTTCATGAACTTGCTTCCTTATATTTCTTTATTTATACATTATTTTTTTGTTAACTGTTAAGGTTATATTAATTATTTAATGGGTTCCACATGTTAGGATATATATATGTGTCTACATTTGTTTTTATTGATTTATGTTTGTGGAAGCAGAGATTATGTTTCGAAGAAAACGAACCAAAGTTGCTGCTCAAGAAATGATAGGTTCCAATCAAGGTTCTGAACAACTACGACAAGCTAATACTCCGACTGAACAGTCAATGCAAACAAACTCCTCTAATCAGGCTACTAAAGGTTGTGGTCGCACTGATGGGTCAATGGGAAAAGGAAAAAGAAAAAAGTTTTTCTGTTTCAGTCAATGCCAACTCTTTCAATGAAGAACCTCGAGATTGGACATATGATATGATATTTGATGCAAGTGAAAATGTTCGTGCTATAGGTAATTAAATATAACATTAATGGTAGAAACAATATGGAGCCTAGCTAGTTGTGTGGTTATATTGCATGTTATTCCTGATGTACTAGGCGTACTTTATACAGCCTCACACATGCTCATTTCCTTATTCCATAAGGCTTGCCTCATTTCATGAAGAAAGGAAAGATGGAGGATGTTTCCTCCTTTTCATCCTTCCTTGTGGGCTTTGAGGTGGTGAGAATTGCCTTGGGTCGATGACTTGGGCTCCAAGGTTCTCCTTTTGGTTGCACGTTCTTAGCTCCATCAAATTTAGCTTTCTAAACCCCCTAAATCACCTTTAATTTATTCTAATCCGTGAAATATTGATTAAATAATGGTTTGGGGTGTAATAAAACAAGTGAAAATAGAAAGAATCATGGTTACGCTTTTAAAGCTTTTATGAGCATGATTACACGATAATGTAGCTTGTTTAAAGTTTACTTGTTTGATCATGGTTATATGTTTAAGAGCTTTATAAGCGTGATCAAATAAACTTTAGAGTTTCCTGCAAAAGGTATGATCACATGAGCTTTATGTGCTTTTAAGCCTTTTAACATGCTCACATGGTGTTATAGCTTTCTCTATCTACATCACTGCGTTTGTATGTAAGCCATGATGACAGATTTCGACATAGATATAGAATAATAATAAAGATCGGGTTTATGAAGTCACATAGATTCACATGAGTTATAAAAGACTCGAATTTCGAATAGGTTAAACGAAATATAAGTGATGTAATCTCCTAACCTAGCAAATAAGTGTGCATTAAATAAACTCGCCTAGTAAGCTCTCATGTGGTGCGCCCTTTAGGTTAATACCTTGATCTACTATGTTTACAATTAAAAAAGAGATCTAGAAGAGGACAACTCGACTTGGAGGAACCTCGTTCCCAAATCCATGAAATTGGTGCATGACCTAACCATTGGGAAACCGTTGTACCTAACCTTGGCCAGTGACAACGCGGTCATATGGGTCATTAAGACTCTATGGAGTGCGATTGTTAGCCTTTACTGGAGTTTTGTTGTAAGCCAAGTGTACTCTCCCTACGCGATAACCCTTCCCACGGTCTAAAGAAAAAATGAAACGCGGGCGGATGCGGCCTCGGTGGCCTCACTTGATACAAATATTGATCACAACTTTTAAGGTCTGATTGAAGCCGCAAAGAAAGGTGCAACCATGGGAGAATTAATTGCTTATGGAGATTCAAGTCTAATGGGTGAATCTAAGGTTGGGATTTGCGTGTGCATGGTCACAAATATCTAGGTGGGCACGCAAATCAAGGGGAAGATATGGTTGATAAGGGGAATAAGTTAGTTTTGCCTATGAGTTTTCTCCCACTTCACTTGTTAGGGTTTTTCTCATTTTAGGCATTGAGTCTTTTATTTTTTGGTGAGTCTTAATCATCATTTACAACCTTAATGACATGGGAAACAACTTCTTGAAGCTTTCTTGATTAAAATATTGGATCTTGAAAGATTTCTCGAAGATTTGAAGCAAATCTTGAAAAATTGCGCAAAATTGAAACATGTTTGTGTGGCGAGATTTTGACGATTTTTGTGAAGATTTTGGTCCTTTGATTTTTTATGTACTTTTAGTTGTCATTTATTGATTATCTTGTTTATTAGGTTATTAGGAAGTTTGTTAGCAAGATAAGATCAAGATGCAGTGATGATGTGGCAATCTTATCTTGTGAGTCATTTGTGAGTCATTAATGGTGTGTTTAGATTTGTTTTGTGCGTGTGTTTTAGTTACTTGTGTTAGGGTTTTTGTTGATGATTATGTATATAAGTAGTCTCAACATTATTGAATAAAAGTTTTGTTTTTTTTTACTTGAAAAACAAAAATACCGAAATTGTGAGTTGGTGGCTAATACCTTTAGACTCTTGTGAGATTGATCAGTGGCTTTGAGGATGCCTAGAGCTTTAATCAAAGACTAATATATCAACTTAAATTCGTGAGTTTTGGTGGCATAGCCTTTAGTGATTCGTGAGTTTAGTTCTATCCCTTTTGAAGCTTTGTATTCATATGAAAATTCACATCAACTTTGGTGCTTTTGTTGAGTGATTAAAACGATCTATACTCAAGCAAACTACATCATGGAGGACGATTAATATATAAATAATAAGAAGGGGATTTCTTTTGAACAAGATAAGGACATTCAAAGGGATAATGAAATTAAAGAGTTGCGCTAAATGCTAGATGAACTCATGTAATTCGTTGGATCCAAGGCCAAAAGCTCAAAAAAATCCAATGAGTTTGATGAAGCTAGTTCAAGTTTTACTAGGGGAACACGATAACCTAGGAAGGTCATATACTCAAGTTCAAGTGATGAAGATGATAGAAAAAGGCACAAAAAACAAGATAAACATAGGGATGATGATCGAAACTTGAAATTGGACGTTCCTGAGTTCAATGAAAGTTTGGATCCCGAAGTCTTTCTTGATTGGTTAAGGAGGACCGAAAGAGTGTTCACTTACAAAGAGTATGATGATTTTAAGGCTTTCAAGGTGTCGGAATTAAAGCTAACATCTTATGCTAGTCTTTGGTATGAGGGCTTGCAAAGGAAGAGAAGAAAGGAGGGTAGATCAAAAATCACCTCTTGGCGTAAATTGAAGAATGAATTGAGGAAATGATTTGTTGCTCATGAATATGAACAAAATAACTTCCTAAAGATGCATGCTTTGACAAAAATCTCTAAAAGTATTGAGGAATACATCAATGAATTCGAAAAGATGCTCATCATATGTGATATTGAAGAGAAGGAGGATCACAAGGTCGCTAGTTTTGTTGCAGGACATGATGAATATATCAAGGAAAAGGTGGAATTGCAACCCTATTGGACTTTTCATGAGATTTTCAAGGTAGCCTTGAGATTTGAAAAGCAAGGGCACTCGAAAAAGTCTAAAACTTTATTAAAAAGTTATGAAACTAAGAAAGAAAAGGAGGTAGTGTTCACGCAAAACACTAAACCTAGGGTGGAGAGTGGAGATAAGCCTAGGGTTATTACTCCTACTAAGTTCTCATCAATACCTGATGAAAAAAGGAAGTGTTTCAAGTGCCAAGGGTATGGGCATGTGCAACGAAATTGTCCTAGTTCAAGGGTCATCACGGTTAGAGAGGCAAGAGAGATTGAAGAAGTCTATCTAGACGTAATCGTTGAAGAAGGGGAGCAAGATGACATTGAGCAAGAGGATAAGAGTAGTAACGATACGGAGGAGGTTGATCCTGAGACACATGGTCAAGCTCTAGTGTTGAGGAGGGTTTTGCAAACCAAACCCACACCATTAGAAGAGAGCCAAAGAGACAAAATCTTCATAACAAGGTATGTAGTTCTGGGTAAACTGTGCGATGTGATTATTGATAGTGGTAGTTGCACGAATGTGGTGTCTAATTTGATGATTCAAAAGCTCAACTATCCTACGCATAATCATCCTCATCCATACAAGCTTCATTGGCTAAGCAATACTAGTGATGTTAAGGTAACCAAACAAGCTTTAATATCATTTAAAATTGCACATTTTGAAGATAGTGTGCTATGTGATGTTTGACCTATGGATGCGTGCCATATTCTGCTTGGTAGGCCTTGGAAATATGATAGCTTCGTTTAATATGATGGTAGAACTAATGTTTATGTCATCAAGAAGCATGTCCATGGCAAACCTATTGCATTGAATCAATTGAGGGTTGTGAATGTTAAGAAACAAGAGACTTTGGAGAACAAAAAGGGTGCATTTTTGATGAGTTCTAGGGAGGTGGAAAGGGAGTTGAATTCTTGTGATCAAGTCTTTGTTCTCATGGTTATGGAAGCACAAGAAGGTTACTTATCCATCCCACAAATTTTGAAGCCTTTGTTGCGTGAGTTTGAAGATGTGTTTCCGGATGATCTACCACCAGGATTACCACCTATGAGGGGCATCGAGCATCAAAAAGATCTTGTTCCTGGTGCCCAAATTCCAAAAAATCCAGCTTATAGATGTAATCCAAAGGAAACAAAGGAGATTTAGAGGCTAATTGAGGAGCTAATGGAACGTGGATATGTGAGAGAAAGTATGAGTCCTTGTGCGGTTCCTACATTGATCGTTCCTAAGAAAAATGGCACTTGGAGAATGTGTATTGATTCAAGAGCAGTCAACAACATCACCATCAAATATAGATTTAAAATTCGAAGGTTAGATGATTTGCTTGATGAATAATATGGCTCTAATGTGTTTACGAAAATTGATCTTAGGAGTGGGTATCATCAAATTCGCATGAAAGAAGGTGATGAGGGGAAAACGACTTTCAAGACTAAGTTAGGGCTTTATGAATGGTTGTTCATGCCTTTTTGTCTTACTAATGCACCTAGTACCTTCATGAGACTCATGAATGAAGTATTGAAGCCATATATACCTTGGAAAGTTTGTTGTTGTTTACTTAGATGATATCTTGGTTTATAGTAGAAGCAATGAGGATCATCTACATCATCTAAGGAGTGTGTTCGGAACTTTAAGGCAACAAAAACTTTAGGGGAATCTCGAAAAATGCTATTTCATGGTTCCTAGTTTCACGTTTTGGCGGTATGTGGTCTCAAAAGATGGAGTTTCTGTGGATCAAAAAAAAGGTGGAAGCAAGTAGAACTTAGCCTACTCCAAGTAATGTAACTGAGGTTCGTGCTTTTGATGGTTTAGCTTCGTTCTATAGGAGATTTGTGAAGAATTTCTCATCTATTGTAGCTCTTATGACCGAGTGCATAAAGTAAGACAAGCCTTTTGAGTGGACTAAAGTGGCGCAAAAAGCTTTTGAGAGGATCAAAGAGATGCTATGCAACACGCCTATTCATGCATTGCCTGACTTTACAAGACCTTTTGAAGTTAAAACTGATGCAAGTAATGTGGGGATTGAAGCAGTATTGGTTCAAGGGAAGAGGCCTATTGCTTATTTTAGTGAGAAATTGAATGAAGGTCGAACTATTCTACTTAAAATAAAGAGTTTTGTGCAATAATTGTTAGAGCTCTTGATCATTGGAGTCATTATTTAAAACCTGACCACTTCATTCTACACTCTGACAATGAATCACTGAAGCATATTAATGGCCAACAAAAGTTGAATCCTAGACATGCCAAGTGGGTGGAGTTCCTACAATCTTACCACTTTTCATCAAAGTACAAAAAAGGCAAGTCTAATGTTGTTACAGATGCTCTCTCACGTAGGTATGCTCTTATTAGTTTGTTGAATTGCAAGTTACTTGGTCTAGACATGATCAAAACATACTATGAGCATGATGATAGTTTCGGTCCTATATTGCAACAAATGGACAAGGGTGTTGTGGGATCTTTTGTGATGCATGATGGGTTCTTATTCAAGGGTAATCAATTGTGTGTACCTAAGTGTTCAACTAGAGAATTTTTGGTTAGAGAAGCGCATGGTGGAGGATTAGTAGGGAAATTTGGCATTACTAAAACTCTAAACATGTTACAAGAACACTTCTATTGGCCTAAGATGATTGTTGATGTTGAAGCTATCATATCTCAATGTGCTATTTGTCAATTGGCGAAAGCTTCTTTTCATCAGGTTTACTACACACCATTCCGTGTTCCTGAAGGTCCTTGAGAAGATGTATCCATGGATTTCATTGTGGGATTACCTAGAACTACAAGAAGCAAGGATTCTATGATTGTTGCGGTGGATAGATTTTCGAAGATTGGGATTTGAAGCTTACACATGCGGAGTTTGCCTACAATAGGTCACCTACTTTTGCTACAAAACACTCGCAATTTGAGGTTGTATATGGGGTGAATCCAAAGTAACCTATTGACCATGTTGAAATTCCAAAGGGTGAATTGGTGCACAAAGATGCCTTGACAAAGATTGAATACATGCAAAAGCTCCATGCACAAGTGAGAGCTAGAATTGAGAAGGTGAACGATCAATACAAGAGTCGTGCAAATAAGCATCGCCATCAACATAAATTGAAGGAAGGGGACTTGGTTTGGCTACACCTAATGAAGGAAAGATTCCCTAACAAACGCAAGAACAAGCTCATGCCTAGGTGTGATGTCCATTCAAGGTTTTGAAGAAGATTGGTGACAATGCTTATCAACTAGAATTGCCAGGTGAATATGGGGTCCATGCTACATTTATCATTGGTGTTTTGACTATTTATTTTTCTGATGTCCAACTTCGAGGTTTGATGACAAACTCTTTTGAAGAAGGGGAGGATGATACAAATATTGGTCACAACTTTGAAGGTTTGATTGAAGCTGCAAAAAAAGGGTGCGTTTAGATTTCTTTTGTGCATGTGTTTTAGTTACTTGTGTTAGGGTTTTTGTTGATCATTATGCATATAACTAGTCTCAACATTAGGATGTAAAAATCAATTTTTATATTGAATAAAAGTTTTGTTTTGTTTACTTGAAAAACAAAAATACCAAAATTGTGAGTTGGTAGTTAATTCCTTTAGGCTCTTGTGAGATTGATTCGTGGCTTTGAGGGTGCCTAGAGCTTTAATCAAAGACTAATCTATCAACCTAAATTCGTGAGTTTTGGTGCCATAGCCTTTAGAGATTTGTGAGTTAAGTTCTATCCCTTGTGAAGTTTTGTATCCATACGAAAATTCACATCACCACTTCGTGAAAAAACTCACACAACTTTCTAGCAACTTCACTAGGGACTTTACGTTGTAGATTTCCCTAAGGATAAGAGTACGGGACTTGAAAAATCTCGTAATTCTCATCATCATATTATATCAAGTATTTTGTTAGGCATACTACATGCGTTGCTAGGTACTTGCATGGGAGCTTCGCTTAAGACACGTCTCTGTGAGCATGTTTCATGCTAGAGACTAACCTCGAGGGGTGTTCGTTCATGCTAGTGAGAACGGGGCGCCCTGCCTCGGAGAAGTCATTTGGTATGAACATTTGTCCTAGCCACTGGCGCGTGGATCTCATAGATAGACGACTCGCACCTCAATCATCATGAAGTTGTGACGTGAGTAGGTCCGACCGTCTTAAGCCATATGGAATGTCAACAAACCAAAAGGCCGACCTTTAGCTGAATGTAAAACCTATTCCTCGGTGATAACGACTCATACTAGGGTGTATTATTTTATTATGCGCTTAAGGACTCTGTTATAATTAAGTGTATGCACGTGCCGCAATGCGTGCATTCCTTACATACATATGGTTTAAACTTGCTTTATCGTGCTGATATGCGTGTACCGCAATATGATGTGAACTTAAGTACAAGTGAGAAATCCTATATTAAACCAATAGTGAATGAGTCAATTAATCTTATACTGAATCCTATTGGGTTTGATAGAGATAAATCACAGGTATGGGTGAACATGGTGAAGATTGATGACACTGTGGATGATAGTGGTGGCTTCCTAAGCCAACACCATTAGTCACTTATGCATTGCACTTGGTGGAGTAAGATGTTAATTTTAATATGCTAATCTGTCATTTGAATATGTTTGGATTAGATATTAGACTAATCACTTTACTAGATGGATACGGATGGTGGTTCTAGGGAATAAGTTGGTTTGGTCCATGAGTTTTTTCCCACTTCACTTGATAGGGTTTTTCTCATTTTGGACATCATTACTTTTTAGTGTGTTAGTCTTTTTAGATAGAGTTTTACTTCAAAATTATCTTTGGAGAATGGTGAATGGTTTCTTGGAAGTTTCTTGATTAAAAGTTTCATTTTTGGAAGGTTTCTTGATTTAAAGATGCATTCTTGGAAGAGTTCTTGAAAAATCAAGAAAATAGCGAAGCTTCTTGGTGCGTGTTTTTGACGATCTCAAGAGGGATCTTGGGCTTCATTTTGTCGTGTCTCTAATGGATAAAATTGATGATTTTATTTTTTTATTTCATTTCTGGATACTTTTTTAGGATAGAATTTTGTTTGTTAGATTTGTGTAAATTGATTCAAGATAAGGATCAAGATTGTGCTTATGTAGCCGGTTTTGTGGATAACAACAAAGGAGGCGTTTGTTCTTATTGGTTGCAAGCTGTCTAAGTTATTAGGGTTGTTATTAAGTTGTTAAGATATTTTCCTATAATTAGCCTAAGGATTCTATGTAACAACATAAGTTTAATTTTGATTAAGATTAATAAAAGTTCTTTTCTTTCTGGTGCAATTTAAAGGAGTTGATTGTTCAAAATTATTCAATAAATTCGTGAATTATGGAGTGAAGATCGAATTTAGATCCTAATTAATTAGTTTCAGGAGTGTGCTAATTAGTTAGTCTTCAGTTAAATTCGTCTAGTAGTGGGAATTTAATTGAATATCCTTGTGCGTTTTGAGTGTTATTTGCAAGTACCACTTAAAATCCAAATCAATTTGGTATCAGATTTCATAGTTTATTTTCGATCCATCATGGGGGAAGCTAATTTAACAAAATTAATTCAAGACATGATGACTAAACTAGAAGATATTGACGTGAGACAGAGACAAGATAATGTACGAATTGATATTTTGGCACGCGAATTCCAACGCAAATTGGATCCTCAAGTTGTGCATTATTTTCGTGAGGATGATGTTGATGATGAAGCCTCTCACTCGTCTTCTTCCTCAGATTCACATAAAAAAATGACTCAAAAGCAAGCCTAAACTTGGTGATTGTGGTATAAAACTTGATGATTTCACAAGACAAGGTTCCCTAGATGATTACCTTTAATGGGAAAGACAAGTGGAGAAGATTGCCATGTATAGAGGTTTTGACGATCGAAAAACCTTTAAAATTGCTTACATAAGATTAAATAAGAAGGCATGATTGTGGTACGATGGCATAAAGGCCAAAAGAAAACGCCAAAACAAAGAAAAAATCGTCACCTGGTCTCACCTTAAGAAGAAGTTGCGTGACAAATATGTTCCTTTTGACTTTGACCAACAAAAATATGTCAATTTGACTTTTCTCTATCAAGGCACCGTGAGTGTGCATGACTATATTGCTGAATTTGAAAGAGTGACTTTGCTTTGTGACTGGGAGGAATGAGAACATATGAAGATGGCAAGATTTTTGAAAGGCTTGAACAAAAATATTGATAAAGAGCTCGATTTAGCTCAATATCATACTTTTGATGATCTTTGCAAATTGGCCTTGAAAGTGGAGAAACGTGCCAAAAGTGTATTAAATCTAGCTACTCGGACTCGAGTAAAAACACAAAAGCAAATCCAACACCCTAACCAACTTCAGTTCCTGCAACTCCAAGCTCTTCAGGGGAAAAACCAAAGAATGTGGTTTCTAAAGAAGAATATGAAGATCGAAGGAGATGTTTTAAATGTCAAGGTTATGGTAATCTTGCTTCCTCTTGTTCCTCTAGACACACATTGGCAATGGAACAGACCAGATTATGGGCAACGGAGGAAGATATTTACCAGATTGTGGTTGAAGATGATGAGGACATCATTGAAAACCAGGGTGGGGAGGATACTGATGAAGACCCTCTAGAAACTGCGAATCAACCTCCTTTGCTACAAGTTGGCGAAGCTTTTGTGGTTAGAAGAGCCTTGCATTCAGCAGTAGAACCACATGCAACGCAAAGAGAAAGTTTATTTCACAGTATCTGCAAGGTCAGTCCATATTTATGCAATTTGATTATATATAGTGGGTCTTGCACGAATGTAGCATCCTAAGATCTGGTAAAAAGACTGCAATTGATGCAAAGAGACCATAATAGTCTTTATAAGTTGAATTGGCTTGATGATACAAAGGGGATTGAAGTAAAGAAGCAAGCATTAATCAATTTCACAATTGGACTATACAATGACGAATTGTGGTGTAATGTTGTGCCTATGACTACGTGCCGGTTGCTCCTAGGAAGACCATTGTAGTATGATAGGAAGGTGCAACATAATGGAGAATCAAATGTTTACTCTGTGCTAAAGGGTAAGAAACGAATAAATCTGTCACCATTGACTCCATCTGCAAATAAGCACCAAAAAACAATCAAGTTTGTTCCTTTCAGCTAAAGAATTTGAGAAAGAGATGGAACAAGGGAACCCTGCATATATTCTCTTTGTAAGGAAACAACTTCAGAGAAAGTACCTACAGATTTGCGCCTCACTCCTTTACTTGAAGAATTTGCTGATGTGTTACCTGATGAGTCTCCTGATGAACTATCTCCAATTCGGGGAATTGACCATGCTATTGATTTTATTCTTGGAGCACTTATTCCTAATAAGTTTACTTATAGATGTGACCCTGAGGCATCTAAGGAACTCCAACGCTAGATTGATGAATTGATGCAAAAAAGGTTTGTTCGTGAAAGTATGAGTCCATGCGCAGTTCCTGCTTTACTAGTACCTAAGAAAGATGGTTCTTGGAGGATGTGCATTGATTCTAGTTTAGTTTATAACACAACCATCAATTATAGATTTCCTATGCCTAGACTTGAGGATATGTTGGATGAATTACATGGAGCAAGCATGTTTTCAAAAATAGATTTGAGAAGTGACTATCATCCGATGAGAATTCATGAAGGTGATGAATGGAAAACTGCATTTAAGACTAAATAGGGTCTATATATAGTGGTTGGTGATGCCTTTTGGTCTATGCAATGCACCCAGTTTGTTAATGAGGTTGATGAATGAGGTATTGAGGCCTTTCCTAAACAAGTTTATTGTTGTCTATTTGGATAATATTCTTGTTTATAGCAGAGACATATATGAGCCCCTAGATCATTTGAGGCAATTGTTTAGTAAGTTACGCGAGCAGAAATTGTATGGGAAGCTGGAAAAGTGTGACTTCTTGTAGGAAAAGATTGTTTTCCTTGGTTATATTGTAAGTGGTGCAGGTATTATGGTGGATCCCTCCAAAGTGTAAGCTGTTAAAACCTTGAAGACACCTATCCATGTGCATAAAAGTCAGGAGTTTTCATTTTTTAGCCTCGTTCTACAGGAGATTAATACTAAATTTCTCAAATATCATGGCACCTATTACTGAATTGATGAAAAAAGGTGAGTTCAAGTGGAATCAACGAGCTCAGGAGGCTTTTGTCGAGGTGAAAGAGAAGCTCTGCAACGCACCTATCCTTGTGTTGCCTGGTTTTGATAAACTGTTTGAGGTTGAATGTGATGCTATTGGTGTGAGCATTGGAGCAGTTCTAATATAGGAAAAGAAGCCTATTTTGTATTTCAGTGAGAAGATGAGTGGCGCGAAATTGAATCACTCCAACTATGATCGAGAATTTTATGACATTGTTCGAGCACTGGATCATTGGTCTCACTATCTACGCCCTAAAACTTTTATTCTGCATTCAGATCATGAAGCCTTGAAATATATTAATGGACAACAGAAGCTCAACTACAGACATGCGAAGTGGGTGGAATTTCTCCAATCTTTCACTTTTTCATCCAGGTACAAGGAAGGCAGAATAATGTGGTAGCGGATGCTTTATCAAGGAAATCATATCTGCTTGCTATGGTTGATACCAGAGTTCTACAATTTGAGCACCTGAAGGAATTATATGTCGATGATTCAGACTTTGCTACATAATATCAACACCCCTCAAGGAACTACACAATTCAGGATGGTTTCTTGTTAAGGAAAAACAAACTGAGCATTCCTAAGAGTGGAGTTTGTGAATTGCTAATAAGGGAGGCTCAAAGTGGGGCACTTGTTGGACACTTTAGAGTTCGTAAGACTTATGATATGGTGAGTGAATATTTCTATTGTCTTAAGATGATGGGTGAAATTCAATCAGTTATTTCCAGGTGTGCTACATGTCAAAGAGAAAAGTCAACCTTTGTGAAGGGGCTTTACACTCCATTACCAGTTCCTAATACACCCTGGGATAGTGTCAGTATGGATTTTATTATTGGCTTGCCTAGGACACAGAGGGGATGTGATTCTATAATGGTAGTGGTTGATAGATTTTCCAAGATGGCGCATTTTGAGGCTATGAACAAGATTGATGATGCCCAACATGTTGCTGATCTATAAGTCAAAGAAATTGAGAAGCTACAAGAAATCCCCAGAAGTGTTGTAAGTGACAGAGATTCAAATTTTTGAGTCACTTTTGGAAGTGTTTGTGGAATATGGTTGGTACTAAGCTGCTTTTTAGTACTTCTCATCACCGTCAGACAGATGGTCAAACTGAAGTCACGAATAGAACATTGGGTACTTTGTTGTGTGGCCTTGTGAGTAAAACGCAAAAAGATTGGGATCGGATGTGCGCTTATGTCATGCTGAATTTGCTTCAAACATAGCTATTTCATCCACAACAGGATATTTGCCTTTCGAAGTTGTATACGGAATCAATCCATATACGCCCATTGATCTAATTCCTTTGGCTAGAGACGAGATCCATGTAGATGCGCAAAAACGACTGGAAGTCTTTGATAAAATTTGTGAAGCTGTGAAAAAGAAGATGTCTAAGATGAATGAAGTCTACAGGTGATGATATAACAAGACCAGAATTCAACATGTTTTCAAACCTATTGATTTGGTATGGATTCATCTCAGAAAGGAGCGTTTTCCATATAAACGCAAGAACAAGCTAATGCCTAGAGTTGATGGACCTTTTGAGGTGATAGAAGAATATGGAGACAATGCCTATAAAATTGATTTGCCTGATGTGTACGGTAATTTGAGTTCCACTTTCAACATTAGAGATCTCTCACCTTACTATGATGATGTGAATTTGAGGGAAAATTCTTTTCAACCAGAGGAGAATGATATGAATTTGAGTACAAGTGAGATATCCTATATTGAACCAGTAGCTGATTAGCCAATTAATCTTATACTTAATCCTATTGTGTTTGATAGAGATAAATCACAAGTACGGGTGACCATGGTGAAGATTGATAACACTGTGGATGATAGTGGTGGCTTCCTGAGCCAACACCATTAGTCACTTATATATTGCACTTGGTGGAGTAAGGTGTTAATTTTAATATGCTATTTTGTCATTTGAATATGTTTGGATTAGATATTAGACTAAGCACTTTACATGATGGATACAGATGGTGGTTCCAGGGAATAAGTTGGTTTAGTCCATGAGTTTCCCACTACACTTGATAGGGTTTTTCTCATTTTGGACATCATTGCTTTTTAGTGTGTGAGTCTTTTTAGATAGAGTTTTCCTTCAAAATTATCTTTGGAGCATGGTAAATGGTTTCTTGGAAGTTTCTTTATTAAAAGATTCATTCTTGGAAGGTTTCTTGATTTAAAGATGCATTCTTGGAAGAGTTCTTTAAAAATAAAGAAAATAGCAAAGCTTCTTGGTGCGTGTTTTTGACGATCTCAAGAGGGATCTTGGGCTTCATTTTAGCGTGACTCTAATGTATAAAATTGAAGATTTTATTTTATTTTTATCTTGTTTGTAGATAGATTTTTAGGATAGAATTTTGTTTGTTAGCATTTGTGTAAATTGATTCAAGATAAGGATTAAGATTGTGCTTATGTAGCCGGTTTTGTTGATAACCACGAAGGAGGCGCTTTATCTTATTGGTTGCAAGTTGTCTAAGTTAGTTAGGGTTGTTATTATTTTTTTAGGATATTTTCCTATAAATAGCCTAAGGATTCTATGTAACAACATACGTTTAATTTTGATAAAGATTAATAAAAGTTCCTTGTGTCTTGCGCAATTTAAAGGAGTTGATTGTTCAAGATTATTCAATAAATTTGTGAATTCAGGAGTGAAGAACGAATTTCGATCCTAATTAATTAGTTTCAGGAGTGTGCTAATTAGTTAGTCTTTAGTTAAATTCGTCCAGGAGTGGGAATTTAATTGAATATCCTTGTGAGTTTTGAGTGTTATTTGCGAGTATCACTTAAAACCCTAGGTTGCACTCTCTTATAAACATGGTTACTCTCTTATAGTATGCTCTCATGTTTCATATAGAACCCCTAGGTTGCACTTACATCATACTTAAAAAAAGTGCTTTTATCACCTTAATGGAAGAAAAAAGCACAATAAAAAAAAATTAAAAAAAATGAAAAAAAAAGGCAAAGTAGTCCAAAAAGCATAAAAATAGAAAAATCAAAAAAGAAGAAAAAAGTGAAAAAATCAAGGAAGGTGATAGAGTACATTGCATCCATGCATTCATTTAGGTTGAAAGAGTACCCATGAAGTAGGAACATACATTATATACAGCACAAAAGCGAGCGAGTCAAACACTAAAACACATTCCCCTTCATTTTCCCATGTTGAGCCACTACTTCATCCAGTATAGGCCATTCTCCTTTGGGCGCTCCTCCACGCTGGGTCAAAAATAGTGGTACTAGGTTGGTTCTAATTGTCCAACTCGGGTCTACATCCCAAGAAAGAAGCTATCTCGACGTTCTTTCCTTCCCACTTCTCGTAGCAACCTCTGTACCATGGAGAAAACATCTCTACTAATGCGGTGCAAGCAGAGTCAACCCAAGCTTACAAGTTTTTGTCCACACAAGTTCCCGAGCTTCCAAAAGATAAGGTCACCCCTCAAGAGATTGAGAAAATGGTCAAGAGGGCTGCAGATCAATACTCCTATGTTGATCCTCATACCCTTGATTAAGTCCACGTCAATACCATGCCTGAGAAGTGTTGGCCCCTGAAGAATCTTCTCCAAGACATGATAGAGGATGGTAGAATTCCTATTCTTCCTAGGGGTAAGAAGCCGAGCATCCGAACCAATGGTCTCGGGTCCTTCATAATTGAGGAAGGTACATCTTCCACCGATCCCCTTACCTTAATCACTCGCTTAAAGGCACCTCCATCCAAATAATATGCCCGTGTTGAAGGGATGAAATCAATGAGGATCTTCGATGAGGGTGATATATCTTTGGATGACCTACCAACATCCAAGGATCATAACATGTGTGATTATTGGAGAATGGTCCAAATTGAGAAGATAAAGATGATGTGAATTTTCTTATGAATTGGAAAACCCACAGGGATAGTACTAAAATTTCGAAATTCTAAAGGCCAATCCACCAAAATTCTCAATTTTAGGTTTGATCAATTAGTCTTTGATTAAGGCATAAGCACCCTCAAAGCCACTAATTAATCTTCACAAGAGTATAAAGGAAAATCCACCAACCCTTTAAAAAATTTCGGCAATTTGTTTTCAAGAAAACAAACAAACTTTTATTCAATTCAAATTTAATTAATTTACAACCTAATTTTGAGATTATTTATAGGTATAATCATCAAAAAATCCTAGCTAAAAACAACTAAAACAAACGCACAACACTTAGGAAATTCGGGCCTCACAACACCAACACACAACAAGATAAGTATGCCACATCATCATTGTATCTTGATCTTATCTTGCTTAACAAACTCTAACAAACTAACTAATCAAGAAATTATCCTAACAACTTATCTAAATAATTAATTAACAAGATAATCATCAGATTTTAAGCTAAGAATCACAAAAATACTTGCTGCCCATGAACTTGGAAAAATCGTCAAAAACTCGCCAAGAAATGCCTCGCTATTACGCGCAATTTCCAAGATTTCTTCAAGAACTTCAAGAAATGCTTCAAGATCCAATCTTTTAATGAAGAAACCTTCAAGAATCTGTCCACCATGTATTTTAGCATAATTATGATGATCAAGACTCACCAAGAAATAAAGACTCAAAGCCTGAAATGAGAAAAACCCTAGCAAATACAGTGTGAAGAAAACTCATAGGCAAAAACCATCTTGTTCCCCAATATCCACCATTCTTTGCCTTGATTTTCGTGCCACTTAGTGATACGTGACCATGCACACACAAATCCCTACCCTTGATGCACCCATATAGCTTATATCACCATATGCAATTATTTCACCTATGGTTGCACCCTTGCTATCGATATTACCACCTTCGAAGTTGATTGTAGTGATATCATTAATATTATCAATTGCACTAATATCATTAATTTTATCAATGTCATTGTTGCTTGCACTTACATCGGAAGACCACATGGGTTGAGCCCTACATCACACCGAATAAGTATACCCTTTTTTGTAATTATCACCACATTAAAGGCGACGATCCTAGTCTCCTTTTCCTATGTCCACCCTTCCTCATGACATGACAAGGAAGATTTTGGATTTTCTAAATGTCGAGTATGTGGGGAAATTTCTCATGGTTAATCGGGAATGGAACAAACATATAACTGAGAAGATCTGGAATGACAAGACTTGGGATAGATGGAGGGAGTAACAGCATCTCACTGAACCTAATCTCATTACTGTGGTGACTCCAATTCCTCCTTATCTTCCTCGCTTCCTACTACCTTCTAGGTGTTATCCTGTTGACTGAGAAGAAAATAAGATATTTTACCAATACTACGACATAGACGAAAGCACCATCAAGATTGTCCTACTCGACCATGAAGAAGGTAAAAAATTTGATTATTACTTCATCTTCGATGTAGCCTTGAATGGTGACTCCTTCGATCCTACCGAGTTTATCACCCCGGCGTCAGACATGTTGGATGAGTCTAGTCATGAGTCTATGTCTAGCATTGGAAATGTCAGGCTAGCAGGTCTTAGGAAGTCTTTACCAAATGAGTCCATTCTCATCAAGTTTGCTTCTAGTCCTTCCACTTCTCGTCCTTCAGATTTTGTATTCCTCATTTCTCTTGATCCCTAAAACGTCTCTCTCGAGGCTTCCTTTAATGTTGTGATTTTTTATTTTGATAATAACATGCTTTGTTTCGCTTATCTCTCTGACTTGTATTCTTGTTTCGCTTCTTCTTTATATGATTGCTTTGCTTCACATACTGAAATAGATATTGATATTGATATTGATATTGATATTGAGATAATAAAAGCAATTGAACAACTTGAAAAGAAAATTCCTATAATTGTGGAAACTAAAAAACTTGATATCTCAAACAATAATACTCCCTGGAAAGTTTAAATTGGCCTCACCATCTCTCCACAAGAGAGGAGCAAACTCATTACCACATTGAAAGAATATAGGGATTTGTTTGCATAGTCTTATGAGGATATGTTGATCGATGATCCAGAAACTGTCGAGCATCGGATTCCACTTATAGCAGGGATGAAATCGGCTAAACAGGAACTAAGAAGGATGAAACCGGATATTCTAGTTAAAAATTAAAGATAAGGTTGCTAAACAGACTCAGGCAGGGTTCATCAAAGTAGTTCTGTATGCTGATTAGGTTTCTAATGTGGTTCCAGTTCCTAAGAAATATGGTCGGGTTAGAGTGTGTCGACTTTTGGGATTTGTATATGGCTAGTCCAAAGGATGGCTTTCCTTTACCTCACATTGATGTTCTAGACGACAACACCTCAAATCATGCTCTACTTCCGTTTATGTATGGTTATGCCGGCTACAAGCAGATAAAAATGGCAAAAGAAGATATGGAAAAGACTACCTTCACTATGCCTTGGATTTTATATTACTACACCGTCATTCCTTTTGGACTAAAGAATATTGGTGCTACTTATCAAAGGGATGCTACCGCTCTATTGCACGACATGATTCATAAGGAGGTAAAAGTCTATGTCGATGATATGATTGCTAAATCTAAGGGTCGGGAAAGGCACAGTCCCGCCTTGAGGAAATTTTTTAAAAGACTTCAGAAGTTCAACATGAGACTAAATCCTCAAAAATGCACCTTTGGGGTTACTTCAGGAAAACATCTAGTGTACGTCATTGATATGTGTGGTTTTTATAGTGTTTTTCCCCGTATTTCGAGTCAATTTCATGCCTAGTAGTTGTTAATCTGGCTCGTTTTTGGTTCATTCGATGTTCTTTAGCTAAATTGAAGTGTCTCGCTAAGTTTGGTTGATTTCCGGCAATTTTAGAGCATTTTAGTTGATTTTTATCATCCACGATTGTTATGCTCGGTTTTGGTATGTTTTGTAATTTCAGGCACGAAAACCGAGGCTCGGAACGAAGCCGGAAAGCTTAGACGGGATAAGAATGAAGATGCATGGAAATGCGTGCTAAGAAATACAAAACAAGTCTTAAAGAACTTATGAAGAAATAAGAAGAAAAGGAAGCAAAATAAGCGTTCTGAGGTCATTATGCGGGCGCATAAAA